>APFE030734272.1:0-11547 GCA_000404065.3 Pinus taeda
TTCAAAAATTTTAAATTGTTATCTAATTAAACCCTAAAAATTATAACTTTTTAGAGAGTAAATCACGCCTTTAGATTCAACTATTAAGAATTCAGTTCTTAGTTTCAATTGTTAATTTCAATTATATATCAGCATTCTAATAAATGTTTCTTATAAATTAAAGAGTTAGTTGGGCTGCTATCTAGCAGTAGATTGGTAAGAGTTTATTATATTTGGTTCTTCTTAGCCAACTCATCAGTTCTACCTTAAGGCCACTCCTCTCAAAATTTTCAATCGTTGCCAAAATTTGGGTGATGGCAATCTAGAAAATAATTTTGATTTCAATGTCAGGAAAAAATGGGTGGTTTCAATCCAGGAAAAATAATTTTGATTTTGTGTTATCGATGCAAATTGTGTAGAGTTTTCAAAAGTGAACATTCCATCCATCATCAAGGACGCATAAAAAGCTTGTAATGAATAAATAAAATTCTCATTTAAATAAAATTGAGGACTAGGTGGTTTCAACTCAGATAAAAAAAAATTGATTTTGTATTATTAATGCAAAAGGACTAGGTGGTTTCAATTCAGATAAAAAAAAATTGATTTTGTATTATTAATGCAAACTGTGTAGAGTTTGGATAATCCACTATCATCAAAGACACATAAAAAGCTTGTAATGAATAAATAAAATTGAGGACTAGGTGGTTTCAATTCAGATAAAAGAAAATTGATTTTGTATTATTAATGCAAAAGGACTAGGTGGTTTCAATTCAGATAAAAAAAAAAAATTGATTTTGTATTATTAATGCAAACTGTGTAGAGTATAGATAATCCACTATCATCAAAGACACATAAAACTAGTAATAAATCGGATAGAGAACAGGACCAAGAATAAATAAAATTTAGGACTGAGAATAAATAAAATTGGATGGCTTTCTCCTTAAAGTTAAGGATTGATTTTGAAACAGAATTGTTGGTTGGGCTGCTCTCCGGCAGTAAATTGGTGAGGGATTATTATATTTGGTAGCTTTCTGTTCGGTAGTTTTCTGTCTGGAAAAATCATATTGGTGCATTCTCGGCTAAAATTTGGGTTCTTTCTGTGCAGGAAAAAAATATTTGAAACAGAAGCTAGTTTTTAAGGAGATGCGGTTTGAGCAACTCTTCCCAGCAGTTTCAAATTCAATCCTCGGAGAAAAATTGGGTAGTGCTTGTCCCCTGCCCCCTGGTTTGAAACAGAAGCAAGATCTTCCAATTGGGAGGATTCATCGTGTCTTTTTAGGGGGTTTGAAGCAAGCAGTTCCGTAAAATCCTTATTGTAGAAAACTAAGACATATGATTTTGGGGCTGCAGAAGGGATGCAGGGTTAGATTGAATAAAGATGGGCATGCTTACCTTGTAGTGAAGATTGAGAATGCTTGGTCCCCCACCAAGGCGATATGCAGGCAAGTCCAGAGCACCATGCCAATCAGCTGGAGCAACAGGGCCATCAAGCGACTTCATTATGGTTGTGGCATCCTCCGCTGATATTGGAATCGATGGAATCGTAGGCAGTTTAGTCCTGGGATCATCTACTGATAAGCGTTCTGAATCAGGGAGACTGGGCCAACCGGGCGTTAGAGGATCCCCAATTTCTTGATAAATAGAACCTCGTTGAACTCCAGATGGAGGTAACCATCTAGAGTCTGGATAGTATCCTTGTGTTCTGTTCCCTCCATAGTCTCGAGGATCAGAATATATCATAACTCCAACTGCTCCAGCTCCTGCAGCAATCTCTACGATATCTCCTCTGAAACTTTTTCCGTATTTTGCGATAACAATGGCACCTTTAGCGTCCAATCCCATGTCTCTGAGAGTGGAGTAGTCCTCTTCTCTGCCATAGTTGACAAACACCACTTCTGCAGAAATGTCTGCGGATGGAGAGTAAGAATGAAAGGTGGGAATGACTTTGGCGTTTTTGGTGGAAGGATCGCTTTCTATTTCCTGCTCCTTCAGTTTTAGATGGATGACCTCCCCCTGCGGTAATGTGAGGGATAAAGACCTTGACAGAGGATAAGTCAGCAGAACTTCATAATCTGTGTAATGAGCATCCAGACCAGAATTCTGAAAAGTGGAGAGAACATAGTCTGCTGTGGCAAAGTTTTCAGGGGTGCCGGCCACATGGGGTTCTTGGGTGATGACCTTCAGATGTTGAGCTATGGTGTCGTTGCTTCCCATCTTCAAGAACAGTCTGTGATAGTCCTCGGCGCCGATGGTGGGCTTGGCCTTGATGGGTATTTCGAGTATTCGAGTACTGAAGGGGACAAGCATGGCTGCAACAAGGAGAAAGGCGGTATATATCCCGCAGAACAGCTTGGAACGGTGCAGAGTCCATCTGGATGAAGATGGATTGGAATCCTGAACAAGGAGAGGCTCTTCCCGTAGTGAATACTTCCATAATCCCATTGATAACTCGCTTCTGAATAACGCTACTCTGCTTTTTCTGCTCACCAAGTGCCCAACTGAAATGCCCAATTCATCCTGTATTAACACAAGACGGCCAGTTGATGTTTACAAAAACGATAGAGGTCGCCTACTATCCGGTACACCCGTAACCCCACACGCATATTCAATTGACGACTCTCTGTTTCTGTGAGAACTCGTCATGGAAATACCCCAAAATGCAACTCCAGGGTAAATACAGGATCCTATCCTAGTTCCATTAGTAGATAACAAGATTCTATTCTAGATTCATTACGGCTTATAGTAAGTACCATGTCAACTCAATGGTAGATCCATTGGCGGGTCAAATTGTAAGTACCATGTGAATAAGCGAATGGGTATTAACATATGAATAAGTTAATTATAGGTTTATTCTCTATTCTAATAATGTTTGTCAAAAAAATTTAGCTCATAAATTAATTTCATTTTTTTATTTGTTAAAATATTTACAGAAAAATAGAACGATTTAAAAAAAAAATAATAAAAATTTATATTTATTATAAAAATAAAATGATTAAATTTTTTTTATATATAAATATGATTCAGTAAATTATATTCGAAATAAATTTAGTTTAATAAATATTTTTAGATAATTAAATTCAATAATTATTTAAAATTAACCATGCTAATTTTTTTAGCGGTTAAGTTTGAATAAATAACTTTCACAATACCTATAAAATGGCCTTGTCATCAACTATTATATATTTCACAAACAATTTAATTTTAGATAATAAAATATATTATAAAAAAATAATATAATCATAAGGGCATAAAAACTGACTGAAAACTTGATAGCCTTTTATCATGAGGGTGGCTAAGGAGGAAGCCTAGGAGGCGTTGCAAGGAAGCCATCTCTCTCATGCATGTGGAAGTCAATATGCTCAACTCAAGCCTCAAAGTGGCATAAACAATCGTTGATGCATCGCTCGTTCTAGTAGATGCTCTCCAATTGTTCCAGAGTTTCACTAAGGCTAAATTGAATATCATTCATATATGCCACCAACTCATCTCTATCCTCATACAAGTGTTCTCTGAAGATGTCCAGGTTGGCCTGAACTCCTCGAAGCTATTACGTAATCGATTCCAGCATAGTTAGTGCCTGTACCAAACCAGGCGAGCACCCGTGGTCATGAGCCAACTTTCCCACTCAACCCCCACTATCCGACTCCTCTGAAGCCAAAATTTGAAAATTAGCTTAATGCCTGGCTAGGCCATGTTGTCCCCCTCCAAGATTGGGGCGACCTTGTTGATGGGGCATGGTTAGCAGCGCACAAAAAACTCTGAACAGCGAAGAAGAAAAGACTCCAACAACCCAAGTGAAATTATCCACCACGAAAGAGAAGGACCATCCAGACTCCTGCCACAACCACATGACAATGCCTTCATGATCAAGGCTACACCTGGGCAGGCACATGGACTTCCTTATCCACACCCTCTCAATTCCCTAGTCTGGCTCACCCCCACCAACAACCCATAAGTAGAATTGAACAGGGAAAATGCCAACACTCAAAACAAGACCATAAGCTAACCAACTCAACACCACAATGGACATAAATAGGTTAGGTTTATCAAGAATCACAATGGTCAGACAATGGCCAGCTCTACTACGAGCATGGCGTTCTCCTTCTGTATTGCACGTTCACAATCAAAGCCACCACAAACTCGGGCAACCCGTGACATAATTCAAACCAAAATAAGCCACCCCCTCCCATGCCAGGACCACCAGCTGCGATAGGAAACTAGCCACCCACAGAAGCAAACTTGCAAGAAAAGACCAAAACTACAAAAACCAAATTACCTAAAGAGTGTCAGGTTCTCTGCTGCCAACAACGCACCACCACCAACAACACTTGACGTGCCCCCACACAACACCAGTTAGATATTTATAGGTTGAGTTGCGGTAACCCAAAGTTCTAGGATCCCAAGTGAAGATATGACAACCTTTATGGATAGTCGCTATAACAAACCTCGGTGGCTTCGCATTACACCAATTAACCCATGGCCCTAGCAAGCGTGCATGGCCGCCAATGCTTACTTTCGCCACCCTGCAGCCTAAATTCATCGCCCAAAACTCAACATCAGTTTCGTTCCAACAACTCATCATTATATCTACTGCATGAGGTTCTGGATTATTCAGACCACCTCCATCCCATTGCCTAACCCTGTATGCCATCCTCATAAATACTATTGTCGTGTGCCTCGCGAGACGAACCCCAAGGTTAGATTGCCAAATGTTTGCCCACCCCCATCGAATACATTAAATATTTATATTATAATTATATTATTTAATTTATTTACCTATTGATAATGATTTGTATCTTAACTTTTATTAAATTTAAAAATTTTAATTAATTATTTAGATTTATTTATAAAATTGTAAACTTTATTAAGAAAATATTTTTCATCCCTCATATTGATTCTTTTATGTTAAAATGCCAACATAAAAAATACAAACAAATATATTGCAAAGGCATACACATAATAAAAGTGAAGTTTGTCCTTTTCAATTCCCCTTGTGGTACCACTATGGGCTCCCACAACATACTTAGATATTATATTATAAAAGAAAATATTTTTCCCCTAATATTAATTATTTTATGACATTGTTTTACCTTTTGTATTTTATAGATTCATTTATGTTAAGATGCCAACATAAGTATGTCCTTCAATTCCCCTCATAGTACCACTCGAGCTCCCACAACATACTTAGATGTTATAAAAAAAAAAAAATTACTCTTGGCTCCCACATAATACTTAATATTATAAAAATAAATAAATAAATACTTTTCATCCCTAGTATTATTTATCTTATGTATTTTACAGAATCTTTTATATTAAGATACCAACATGAAAGATACAAACAAATATGTTGCAAAGACATACACATAATAAAAGTATATCCCTTTCAATTCCCCTTATAGTACTACTCATGGCTCCCAATTTCAATTTTATTGTAAAAATTTATAATATCATTGTCATTATTATATGACTCAACAATTTTGGAATGAGTAAATTATTTACTTGTTATTTAAGAGGATGAAGTGTAATAACATGTTTCATAGATGGATGTACTAAGCAATGACTGATTAAGTACTCCCATAAGGCCATTGCTTCTTATATTTCTAAGAAATGAAAAAAAAAACAATGTTTTAGTTGGAATCGGCTAGGTGCACTATAATAATGAAATGTTTTGTGATATTTCAACAAGTGGATTGAAACATTTAAACCTATTATGGAAAGGGATAATGATGTAATTGTTTATTCCTGCAAGGCTCTAAGGAGCTTTATTGAAATATGTTGCAAAATGTTTGCCAACTTGTAACCATGTGTGATATCAATGGTTTCTTTAGGCCTTTGTAACTTATATGATGCAGGAGCATGAGGCTTGGAGGAAAAAGGATTCAAACTTATTCCAAAAATACAAAAAAATTTACAAGCAAAGGAGTGGGATCCTTTAGCCATCAATTTACCGGCTTTCTAGATAGGATTTTGAACTAGAATTTAGGATTGAATGATTTTGTGATTAATTAGAATAGTTTTGATTTAGTTGAGAGCCTTGAGGATGATATTGCTCAGATTTGATTTTTGTCTAAAATAGGTAGATTCAATCCAGTGTTTAAGAATCTGATAGTTAGAGTGGAGCGTATTAATGTAAGTTTTGAATGATGAAATGAGATTTTGGACTGGTTGGAATTGATTCAGCTTGTCTAGCCTTATATGAATAAAATTGTAGAAACTTAAGCTTTGTGTATTTCCATTGTAAACTGGTTAATCCCGGAGGTGTGCATTCCTCTGTTATCCTCTGTTTATCATCAATTCTGGTTCGGCTAAATTTAGAAATGTAATTTGAATTTATGTTTGGTTGATAGAATTAGTCTCAGTGTGATTGTTTTAAAATCCTTTGTCGTTATATTTACAACCACAGAGGGTTGGAAGAGTTAGCTCCTAAAGCAAGAGCGACTTACCACAATCATCCTACACTATTGATTTCATTGACTAACCTGCGTGCTAGTGTAATCCCACAAGTTGTAGAACACTTGGGCCTCCTCATCCGATGGATTTCGGGTTGAAAACGTGAATGGGTGTAAAGCGAGAGGTCGGACCCGAACTTTTTTACATTGGTAATTTATAATTTCCATCAGGTCTAGAATTTTATTAAGGGTCGTGCAGTTTGTGCACCCGAAATCGCTATCGGTCATCAGATCAACTAGAGGTTTGATCTACGACAGAGGAACACCGAGCAACTTTATTGATCAGGCGAGGAGCTGACCGTCAGATAAGGGACATGATCAGACGGTGGAGGTTGTGTCGTGTCGTTTAAAGGTTTGATACTCACCAGTGGTTGCGATATGCAATGATATAGAGAATAATGGAACCACTATGGTTGGGGGCAATATTTGGCGACCCTAATAAATCAACAAAACAAACATTCTTTATAATAGATGACTAATACTCCACTTGAGATTGATGAAGGGGTTCTGCCTGAATTAGAGGAAATCGTATTGGGTTTTGAATGCTTGTTAATATCGCCTGCACCCACGCTACTATTTGTGGTATCAGAGCAGATTATTGACATTGAGCAAGATCTCAAGGAGCAGAAGAAGAAATCCAACATGGCTTTCAGAGTTGGAGGAAGAGGTGGTGGTCGAAGAAGAGGACGACCAGTTGCAAATGCTGAAGTGTTAGAAGCTGTGCAACAGATGCAAGCCAGATTGGAAGCAGTGGAGATAGGAAGAGATGCAGATGCTAGAGATGTCAGTGAACCTAAAGTTGGAGCCGCATAAGATGAAGAACCTGCAGAGGTAACTCCTGAAATGAGATTTTTTAAGTCTGTATTGAGATCAACATCCAAGCCTAGATTAGAAGTCTCGATCTAGATAGGAAGCTTAAGCCCTGAGGAATTGATTGATTGGATAAATGATATGGAGAAATTCTTTGATTATGAAGAAACATATGAAGGGAAAAAGGTAAAGTTTGCTATCATGAAACTGAAAGGACATGAAACACTTTGGTGGGATGGAGTACAGGCAGAAAGGAGAAGACTTGGCAAACATCTAATTAAGAATTGGAACAGGATGGTGGCAAAACTGAGAGGTAAGTTTCTACCAAGTGACTATCAGCAAACATTATTTAGATAGATGTAGAATCTTAGACAAAGTTCTATGACTGTAAAAGAATACACAGAGGAATTCTATAAAGTAAGTATAAGAGCAGGACAAATTCAAGATACAAATGAGAAGGTTTCCAGATATGTGAATGGTCTTAGAATGGACATTCAAGATGAGATAATTGTACTGTCTCCTAAAACAATAGAAGAGGCTTATCAGATGGTACTGAAGGCTGAAGAAAAACTCTCGAGGAAGCAATCTGCTAGAAATAGAGGTACTTTCCAAGGAAGGGGAAGACAAGGTGGTAGAGGAAGATCTACAACACCTAGAGATGGAGCTAGTAGCAGCTCAAGTCAGCATGCATCCACAGGAGGTGATGCAAGTGGCAGAGGGAGTTTTTCTAGAGGAAGAGGAGGCAGAGGCAGAGGAAGAGAAGTAAGATGTTACATATGTAATAAACTGGGACACAGAGCCTATGAGTGCCCAGAAAATGTGGGAAGAAATCAAAGGAATGCAATTGTTGCAAAAACTGAAGAGGAAGCAACAAAGGTAATTAATGAAGAGAATGTGCCAGAGAAAGGGGAATCTTTGGTAGTCAACAAAGTTTTGTTGAAACCAACTAAAGAAATTGTTGAACCAGCACAAAGGAAAACCTTGTTCAGGACTGTGTGCAAAGTTCAAGGGAAGTGTTGTCAGATGATAATAGATGGTGGTAGTACAGACAACTTGGTCTCCACAGAAGTGGTGGAGAAGTTGAAGTTGAAACAAAGAAACATCCAACACCTTATAAGATGTCATGGCTTCAAAAAGGATATTAGTTGATAGTAAATGAACAGTGTGAAGTGGAGTTGCAGTTGGGAAAATACAGAGACAAAATCCTGTGTGATGTGATGCCTATGGATGTGTGTCATATATTGTTGGGTAGACCATGGCATTATAATAGGGCAGCTATGCACGAATACATACAAATTCAACAAAGATGGTGTCAATTATACATTGTTGCCATTAGAGGAAGAGGATACATCAAAGAAACTTGATTCAAAAACCCTTTTGCTGAGTGGAAAGGAGTACTTACAACAGATGGAGGAAGATGAGGTAAGTTATGCATTGGTTTGCAAACCCAAGGTAATATTTATTTCCTCAAAAGTTTCTGATTTACCAATTGAAATTCAAGAGATTTTGGATAAATACTGTGATATCATTGTAGATGATTTGCCTGATGAGTTACCACTCATTAGAAAAATCAGTCATCACATAGATTTGATTCTAGGAGAAAATATACCTAATAAAGCAGCTTAGAGGATGACTCCCACAGACAATGAAGAGATCAGGAAACAGGTTCAGGAATTGCTAGACAAGGGACTGGTTAGAGAGATCTTGAGTCCTTGCACAGTGCCAATAGTGTTGAGCCCAAAGAAAGATGGACGCTGGAGAATGTACATTGATTCGAGAGCAATCAATAAGATAACAATCAGGTACAGATTCCCTTTACCTAGAATTGAAGATTTGATGGATTGTTTAAGTGGAGCTAGATATTTTACAAAGTTAGATTTAAAAAGTGGTTATCATCAAATCAGAATTAGAGAGGGATATGAGTGGAAAACTGCTTTCAAAACCAAAGAAGGATTATTTGAGTGGATGGTAATGCCTTTTGGATTGTCAAATGCACCTAGTACATTTATGAGACTTATGAATGAAGTTTTAAAGGAATTTATTGGTAAGTTTGTAATAGTATATATGGACGATATATTAGTATACAATAGATCTAGGGAGGAGCATGTGAGACATCTGCATTATGTCTTACAGAGGCTACAACAAGAGAAATTACTGTTAAATTTAAAGAAATGTTCATTCATGAAGGAGGAGTTGGTGTATTTGGGTTTTGTTGTTTCTGTTGAAGGATTAAAAAGGGATCTAGAGAAGATTAAGGCTATCATGGAGTGGTCTTTGCCAAAGAGTGTCTTTGAGGTAAGAAGATTTTATGGACTTTCTAGTTTTTACAAGAAATTTATAAGAAATTTTAGTGAGATCAATGCTCCAATTGTTGACACAATAAAGAAAGACAGACAACCATTTAGATGGACTGCTGAAGCAGAAAAGAACTTCCAGCTGTTGAAAAGAAAGATTACTGAGAAACCTATTTTAATTTTGCCTGATTTTAATAAACCTTTTCAAGTGAAATATGATGCCAGTGGAGAAGCCATTGGAGCTATTTTGAGTCAAGAGGATAGGCCTGTAGCTTATTTTAGTGAAAAGCTAAATGAGACAAAGAAGAAATATTCTTCTTATGACAAAGAGTTTTATGCAGTAGTACAGTCTTTGAAGAAGTGGAGACATTACTTGATGTCCAAAGAGTTCATACTGTATTCAAATAGCCATGCATTACAGTACATTATACAGTAGCCAAAGCTTAACTAGAAGCATTCAAAATGGGTAGAATACCTGCAAAGTTTTAATTTTGTATTAAAACATATAATTGGTCAGTCAAACAAAGTAGCAGATGCCTTAACTAGAAAAGGCTTTTTAACTCAAGAAAGTCAATTTCAAGTGTTGGGTTTTGATTTTCTTAAAGCGTTATATGAGAAAGATATAGATTTTAAAGAGGCATTTGAAGCTCGTAAGAATCCTGTTTTGTTAGACAGAAGCAAGTGGATGGATTATTTCCTGCAAGAGGGATTGTTGTTTAAAATGAATCAACTGTGCATACCAAGTTGTTCCATGAGGGAGAATTTGATCAAGAAGAAACATAGTGGAGGACTTGGAGGGCATTTCGGCGCAGACAAGACTTATGAACAGTTGAGCAAGTTTTATTTTTGGCCAAAGATGAGGGCTGAAGTGGAAAAGTATGTGAAAAATTGCAAAGTCTGTTAGTATGCAAAAGGAAGGAGCCAGAACATAGGTTTGTATGTTCCATTACCTATTCCAGATAGGCCTTGGGATATGGTAAGTATGGAATTTGTTTTGGGTTTACCAAAAACTCAAAGAGGAAATGATTCAATTTATGTAGTAGTTGACAGATTTTCAAAAATGGCACAATTTATTCCATGTTATAAAACCAGTGATGCTACTCATATTGCTAATCTATTTTTGAAGGAGATTGTAAGATTACATGGGTTACCTAAGAGCATTGTTTTAGATAGAGACACTAGATTTGTTGGACATTTTGGAGGACATTATGGAAGAAGCTTGGAACTAAATTGAGTTTCAATTCTGCTTATTATCCTTAGACAGATGGACAGACTGAAGTTGTGAATAGAAGCTTAGGTAATCTTTTGAGAAGTCTTGCAGGTGAACATCCAAAATAGTGGGATCAAATATTGGCACAGGCAGAATATGTATATAATGATACTCTTAATATGAGTACAGGGCAGAGTCCATTCCATATAAATTATGGAATGCACCCAAGAGGAGTGACTGAATTGAGAAATTTGGGACAAGCTGAGAGGAGAAGTGCCAAAGGAGAAGATTTTGCTACAGAAATTCAAGCAATACATGAACAGGTAAAGCAACAACTACAGGGCAACAACATCAAATACAAGGGCAGAGCAGATTTGAATAGAAGAGAAATTAATTTTGAAGTTGGGGATTTGGTTTTATCACACCTGAGGAAGGAAAGATTTCCAAAAAGGGAGTATAATAAACTGAAGTTTAAGAAAATTGGGTCATGTAAAGTCTTGAGAAAATTTTTTGCAAATGCATATGAAATTGAATTACCCCCTAATATTGGAATATCTCCAATATTTAATGTTGTTGACTTATACAGGTATGAAAAGGAATAGGCAGAAGACACAACAGAGGATCAAAAGGAACAAGAGGTTGATTGGGTAAAACAGTTACCTATAGCAAAGAAATTGGAACTAGAGAGGATATTGGACAAGAAATCGTTGAAGAAGACCAGAGGACAAGAGTAATTTTAGTATTTGGTCAAATGGAAGGAACAACCAATTGTTGAAGAAATTTGGATGACAAATGCCATGCTACA
>APFE030734276.1:6620-20427 GCA_000404065.3 Pinus taeda
ACTATAAAGAAACCCCTAGCACAGGGGTAGATATTAATTGCATCAGGAATTAGAAGCTTCCATACCTCTGAGATCCAACTGTGGAGAGCTGTCAGCTGCGGCCAAAAACCATTGAATCGGCATACTAGGGCACTTTCAGAGAACTTCAAAGCCTCATCGAGTGAAGCCTGGACCAGTTGGACAGTGGGAGCTGGGGTTTCACTGACAATATGGGCAGGAGCTTGCCCCGAGGCAGACAGAGAGCCAGCAGCTATTTTCGCGAAGCTGGGAGCCATCTAGAAAATATTATCCTTATCAAATCTGCGTCAGACCGTTAAGTACACGAGGTACCAGTCATTCCTGTGTATGAACCAACCCTCCGAGCAGATCCAAATCCACGAAGAATGCCGCAGATCGATCTGAATCCGCACTCCGAGTTTCTTGAAGAATGCCACAGATCGGAAGAATGCGATCTTTTCGAGTGCCGCAGATCCGCAGATCGGAAGATATCACTATTGTTGTGCTACAATTAAGGAAACTGAAAATGCTGAGAGAAACAATGATGGGGGTCCAGATGGACTTGGCAGGTGGCTACCAATATCCACCTGGATCACATTTATGGCAAGACTAGTCATTGATGTCAAGTTCAGGAGGAGCTTGGTAAGTGTGTTGTCATTGATGTGTTGAAGCCTAGCTTGAGGTCATGGATGAAGGTATATCTTTGAAGGAATTTCGTCTTTAGCTCAAATGAGGGAGATAAGTTGTTGGTTAGATAGCTCCCTTTGAGAGCTTTCCAATGATATATGGAACTTCACCTAGCCCCCAAGGAATAAGGAGAAAACTTAGTTTGAAGCGCTAAGCTACATGCAAGGTTCTAGGCGGGTCATGGTTCCAGATTGGCTTAAGTATGGAGAGCAAGCCCCCTGATCTGATCAATGCCAAATCATAAGTTAAGAGCTCAAGAGGGAGAGCGACGACGAATAGGTGGTGACCCAACAAGTGGTTGGTCACACTGCCCAATTAGAAGGAGCTTGGTAGTAAGCGCCCAGATGTCCATCATATTGCCAACAGAAAAGTTTAGGAGGAGGAACGTAATGGAATGACTGGTGAGTAGCGAGCAGTGGAGTGGAAAAGCTGCAAATCACAACCCCTAGTGACAAGGGGCTAGGAAGTCAGTGCCTAGACACTTATCATACCACCCCATCTAAACAATATGTACACAATAAGACATGTGACGAGCAAGAAACCAACACATGTGGTAATATAGGTGGCATCCAAGTAGCACCAAGTGTTAGTGATGTGAAACAAATGATGACATGATACTTTGTTGTCATGACACATGGAATATGGATTTGGCATTTTTGGGTGGCCAAGTGGCTCTTTTTTGAGTGACATGAGGCAGTAACATGGCATGACAAATAGATAGATGGCATGGAAACTTGAGGAGATGACACATGGTAGTGACATGGCATGACAGGTGGTAGACAATGACATGGTAGATGATGTGCTAGGCATTAAGATTTGTGCCAGGAGTCTGTTTGGCAAAGTTTCACAATGATATTTGATTTTGGAAAAGTAGGAGGTTTGACAACCATCGACCACCACCTACCACCAGGATAGAAGAGGTGTGCATTGATGACAAGCGATGCAAGTGAAGTGGTGGTCGACAAACAACAAGTTCCCAGTCACAGGGAATTAATGAGAATGAGAAATTCTTGTCTATCAAACAACCCAGATATAAGGGTTGTGCACGAATTTGTGAGTAGTCAAGCCCTTAGTCGCAAGGGCTAACAGATGAGCGCCAAGGGTCTATTGACCATCAACCACTTGGCTACAAAAGCACATAGATTGTTGTATAATGCGAAATTAGCAAATTTCACAGATCCAAGACCCAACGTAAGCATCATCCAACCATCTAGCCTCACGAAAATGTAGTCCAATATAAAGGAGAGAAGGCACTAGATGCCAAATCTTTTGGATCTAGGACCCAACATAGGGATGTTATTTGACCATCCAACTAGGAGGCAGTGCATCATTGTTGCGAAGAAGAGTGGGGACCAAATCTTCAGATTCCTAAATTTATCTGATTATGTGGACATTCAGGCCTAGACTAGCATATGGGTATCTATCATGTCAAAAACTTGTCACGTTTGTAAACACCCAAACAACTGGATCATTGGGAAATATTATTATATTGGAAAAAGGGAGAATTTCACAAGTCTAGGGCAGAGCACCTTTGGAGCTTAAGCTCTTGGTCTTTGTCCAAGGTCATATGGTCTGTGGTGGTTAAAACTCAAGGGCCGTGACAGCGGAATTTGGTGTTTGGGCACCAAATTTCATTAAGGGAATTTTGAGGTCTAAAATGGGCCTCCTAAGAAAAATGTACAACCAAAATAAACTTTATAAAAATCAATAGGATTCAAAATGATGATCTCAACCATGGGGGATGATTCACCATTTTTGGAGTAAAAAAGTAAAAGGTTTAAAAAATAATAAAATAATAAAATAATAAAATTACTTTTTCAACTCGTATCTCCCTAATTTTTTATTCAAATTTCAAGCGGAAGTATTCACTGGATGCAAAATTTGATTCCTCGTCCAAGGAGTACCCATGTTGCATGCTTTTGATGGACGCTGCTACAAAAAAATGAGAAATACATGAAAAATCATGATTGCAATCACGTTTTTCATGTAGCAAGGGTTCATTGAAAATATGCAACATGGGTACTTCTTGGATGATGAATCAAATTATGCATCCAACGAGTGTTGCTACTCGAAATTTTAGTAAACCTATAGGGAGATAAGTTGAAAATAAGAGTTGAAAAAATAGTTTTTCTTTTTTTCCCTCTAAAATTTGATAATTTAATATAATCTTAGTTTATTATTTCCACTATTATTTTATAATTTGCTTAGAAGGCCCATTTTAGACCTCAAAATTACCCTAATGAAAGGACGAAAATTCAATGTCTTTGGAGTGCCAGATTTGATTGATGGTTGGAAGATAAAAATGCCAAAATGGGTTTAAAGTGTATAAAAGTTTAACAAAGGAAGAATTCAAGCATGAGAGATTCGAGATGTAAATCGACGTGAACCTAATATGACTCGAATTCTCATATGGTAAAGGCAAAAACACTGATACAATAAAGTGAAAAATTCCATGGGTAAATACCACAGATCAACACCCATGGTAAAGGAGGTTGCAAGCTATAAACACCTAGTTAAACAATGAAGCATCGAGTGGTCTGTAAATGTGAAAAGATAGGAAAACGAATTTGACAAACACATGCATATCTGATGAAGGAAAATGCAGAGAGAACAATATAAACCTAAGTAGATCATGTAGTAGAGTGAAAGAGCCCGATTGTGGTAATTGAGCAAATCGATATAAAACAGAGACTAGAGCAATCTGATTATATATCTGAGTTGGAGTTGAGCTGTAGATATTCTAGAAGCAGAAAGACACATGGGCCTAAGGAAAGAAATGCAAGAAATCTGGGCATGAGGAAAGAGATGCATAATTGAGATAGAGTTTGCAGATGCACTTGAGTGAAACATTGGTGGTTTGAGCGTGTTTGAGTTGCAGTAGAATAACTTGCTAACTAAGAGCTGAAGTAGTGAGAGCAACACAAATAATTCTGAATACTAAAAAGGAAGAAATCCTGTGGGTCTGAATTTGAAAATGGATGAAAGAGGGATTTGCGAAGCAAAGTAGGTTGGTGCCTACACATCATAGAGTGGGTGCTTCCTTCAAGTTGAGGCCTGTAAAGATTAGGGAGTTGGTGTTTCCTCTAAGTTGGAGCCTGTAAAGAAAAAGGAGTTGGTGCCTCCTTCAAGTGGGTTCTTGTAAATTCAGAGGATGGGTCTCTCTTTCTAGTTGGAGCTAGAAAAACTGATGTAACAATAAGGTGCAGGCTACAATAAAATTTAGACATAAATTTTGTGGTTTTATCCCTTTATAAGTTTCCATATCTAATATTTTATGTGTTGTATACTTGATTAATAAGAAATATCGTAAATTATTAATAATAATAATTGTTAAAACTGATTCACCCCTCATATTCTAATCATATTTTTAATTAGCTAATTTTGGAAATTTTCAACAAACTTTAACATCATATGCGACACATCAATGCACATCCCATCTCCATTCACATCCAACATACAACATAGAAACCTTGGTTGTTAACATTTAGGAACCCATTCAACAATCCCGTCACCATAACAGTTTTTTTTTTGACTTGAACAATTCAATTTTTTTTTAAACTTAGCTTGCTGGTTTAGGGGATCACCATGCCCTTTGGCAGCTATGCTGAGATTGGACTACGAACCACATTAAAAGTCAATTTTACTACCTGTTGTTTCAATTCTGCCAATGGCGAGTTTGAAGTCCCAAAGTCATTCGCACTGAGATACATTGAATAAAAGCATAATAAAATTCAACAGGGAATAGTATTGGTAAATGCCTGAAAATTTGGAATAAAAACATGTATTGCGATACTCTGTTAGTTAATAGAAAATAAGAACACATAGAAACAGTGGCAAATTTCTATTTACAGTCATCATGGAACGTGAAATGAAACTGCAAGAAAATATGTCTCTAAGAGACTAATCTGCTACCGTTTCCAGTAAAATGATAAGCACTATAAGCTCCTTTCATTCTTTTACATAAAGAAGTATTAGATACAGTTGCCAGCTTCAACAGAGAAAAAATGGCATAGAGATCTTTATTTTTGGAAGAACGCATCTTATATTCCATTACTAGTAAATGAAAATGACATCAAGAATATAACATCACAAAGCCAAAGGGCAGTCACAGAAATCCCCTGACTACATAAACAAGGAGATCTAGCATATCGACTTGGGCTCTGGTCCCAATAAGAGCACAGGGATTTTTATAAACATTGACATATGCTCCAAATCACTCATGCAAGCTGAATCTAACCTACTGAAAATGCTGGTTGATAAAAGGAAAGCTGAAATGCACAGTATCAAACTCAAGTTACAATTATTATTATTTGAACCTTTTTTTGACGATGTTGTACTAGATAAGGAGAAACTGCTACTCATTGTTCTTGTGATTACCCTGGGGATTCTGAAGAAAACGTTTAATAGAAAAATAGTGCAGGGGCACCCCATGGGCTTCTCCTGTGAGGGCAAGATCAGCCATTATCCGTCCTACCAAAGGACCCATCTTGAACCCATGGCCAGAGAATCCAGCGGCAATTAAAATAGGCGATTTGGCTGCTGTCGACAGCTCAGTCTTCGTCAATGGCAAGAAATCGAGGATGAAATCCTCATCAGGGGTCATTGAGTACATGCAAGCCTCGGCAACAACAGGGCTCTCTGACAAAACGTTTCCTCTGAAACTTTCAGCCAAGAAAGGGCTTGCCTTCTGCCTCAATGCATCCAGATCAGGCAAGAAGGTCCTCTTGTCTGGGTCACATGGGTTGCCTCCATCAATTGAGATCTTCAGCAATCCAGGGTATTCTGAAGAGGGTGTTCCATAGATGGTAGGGTCAACGTGAAAGGCAAAAGTGGAGAATCCATTCTCAGGCAAAAAGTTCTGCAAACCCTCTTGGATTTTCCAATATGCAATAGTGGTATGAAGAGGCTGAATGGGTAATTCAATCCCTGAGATCTCATTAGCAAGTTTTTTAGCCCAAGCCCCTGCAGCAATCACGCATTTCCTTCCAAGTACAGAGCCCCTCGTGGTACACACTAGAACCCCATCTGACCCATCTTTTAATTTCCAGCCATTACTGATTTTTGTGACTTGGGCATTGTCCCTGAGTATAGCTCCGTGCTTCAGAGCCAAAGACTGGAACGCTGCAACTGCCTTGGACGCTCGCAGGGTGCCCCCTTTGTTTGTAACGACTCCAATCCAATCACTGGGCAGCTTGATTACCTTGAATCTCTCTGAAACCTCTTCTGAATTGAGAACTTCAATGGGGATGCCTCGTTTTCTGCATACTTGTATTATGGTTTGGAGCCTCTTGTTCTGGATGGAACCCATATCAAGATGCTTGGTCTTGATGTGCACTCTGTACCCAATTTCTTGTTGGGCTTCTTCCCATAGATTGAAGGCCTCGTCCGTCATTGCAGAATAATATTCTTCTGGGTAAGTCTGTCTGAAGGTCCTGGATTCCCCATGAGAAGATCCTCTGTGGTGCAGCAAATCGTATTGATCCAGGAGGAGAACCGATTTGGCTCTCTTTGCAATTTGGTAGGCAGTGCAGCTGCCCATTATGCCGGCGCCCACCACTACCACTTTGTACTCGCCTGAGATCTCACCCATCTTGGCTGCTTGTTCTGCAGAAATCGGAGGAGTTGTGTATTCATTCAACGGTGCCAGATAAATAGAGGTCGCTTGGCAATTGAAAATTAGATAATGTTATTTAAATGCGTGGATTTTCAGTGGAATCGCTGTTTTCCTGTGTCTCTTTTGTTCGTCTTCTTGTACCATCCAGTCATTTCGCTTCAGTCATTCGAAAAAGTCTGCTAGGCATTACCTGAACAGTCAAAATCAGCGATTTTTATATTTTGATGGAGGAATGAGGAGTTACAATCTGACTCGCATTGTTATATCTGCAACTTGAAATAGAAAATACTAATACCCTCTGTTATAATGGAACTGCTAAAATACTAATACCCTCTGTTATACTGGAACTGTTTTTTGGAGGTGGGAAACCTGTTCCAGTGGTTCTGGCGCTCTTGGAAGCTTTGGAACTGTATGGGAATGTTCTTTTTTTTTGGGAGTTGCAATGGGAGATTGAGAAAGTTCCGGGAGTTTTGAACATTGTTTTTTTTCGGAGTTCCCACGCTTCCCGGGGTTGGGGAATACAAAGCATGTAGACAAATATGTTGAACTTCCCAGCTTTCTTGAAATCTTGGCAGGAAGAAAGGCCAAAGACATCCTTAACGCTGATATCCTGGAGATCAAATTTTAATGTCCGTAGATTAGTGGAAGGAAATGATTGATCAAATTTTAATGTCCGTAGATTAGTGGAAGGAAATGATTTGAGTCAGTTTTCGTTACGTCGCAGAGGTCGGGTAATCAATACTAGTACATCTTTAGCATTGGCAAATCCATGAAGCGTGACACCTTAATGCAAGGACGATATCTGGGATGTCATGTTGATGAATATTTTTTTTTGTTTATGTATATGTATCGCAAAGGATTGTGTGCATATTGTATGTCACAGTGAATGCTTAACCATTAGAGTTGCTTTACTTTTTCTCATAACAATAACTAGAAACACATAGGTAAAATTGTTCCTTTGTATTTTTAAGGCAGATTATTTCAAACACTGGTCATGTTTCAGAGCACTGATAATGAACTTGACATTTTAGTATTTTATATATATAAAAAGGAGAGATTAAAAAAGAGAGACACCAGAGAATATATTTATATATAAGAGATTATATATTAAATTAATTTTAATATTTGAATATTTTGATTTAATATTAATTTTGATTATTATATTTTTATATCCCAACGTTCCCGAGTTCCAAAAACTCATACAACATAAAAAAATATCAATACCAATAACAATACTCACTAATTAAAAAATAAAACAAATATTTTTAAGTAAGTTTTCTCCACGTTTTACTAAACCAATCACATAAATAAATGATTGATGTTCCACGTTTTGAACGTATTACTACTTAATGAGATTCAACTTGATTGATGTTTCAAGTTTCGAACATATTACTACTTACTAATGAGATTCAACTTGAAGAGGATAAGTAAAAAATCTATTTATCAATAAGATTAAAGAAATATATCAAGATATTGATGTAGTTAATAATAATATTTTAAAAATAATGACAAATATAAAATAAATATGGGCAATTATCATTAATTAAAAAATAAAATAAAATTAAGTTGATATGTAAAGTATTTTTTTGTCTGTTAAGTTTGTGTGAGATAATTCGAAGTTTAATTTTTGGCTCTTAGAAGCATTTTTAAGGTGTCAACATCTTGGAGTGACTTAACAATACACCATGCTTGAGAAACAGAACCCAAGAGCATGGAAGTTGTCAGAGTGACTGAAACGGAAACCCAAGGGCATGTAACATCTCATCTATTCCAAAATGGTGGTCCATTGATAGAGTATTTTAAGATATAGATGATAAGAATTTAATTTTTATAAAATATTTTTAATAGTATTTACAAATAAAAAATCAAGATTATTTTGAAAGTAATTATGTTATTTTATCTTCTTTAATTAAATTCATTAATTAAAAAAATATAGTTTGAATACGTGTTATATGAAATGAGTTGGTGTTTTTAGATATATTGTATGGATCAATTATAATATTATAATAAAGTCTATGTACAAATTAAAGTTCTCCATAATAAAATGAGGTAAATCCCACAGTTAAAAAATCTTGTTAAAAAAAGAAAGTATATATGTGTTTACCTTATATAATAATTCAGTTAATGTAATAACAATAATAATAATATAGTGAATTTTCATGATTTTTGTTTTCTGTTTTTAATTTCAGCAAGTAAGATGTATCATGAAGTAAGTTTTTAAATGTTTATTATGGATTGATGTCTATAGGCATTTTAGCTATTTAATTCATATAAAAAAACTAATATAATTATAAATGAAAAATAATTGCATATTTTTAAAATATTAACTATCTTACATCTAAATCTATTTTTATTTATTTACATTTACCTAATACAATTATGAAAATAATATGTGAATTATCAAATATTTTTGGAATTTTAAATATTAATTATCTTGCCCCCTAAATTTATGTTTATTTTTTCATATTTACCTAATACAATTATGAAATTACTTTACAAATTATCAAATAACTAATGATATAATATCACGTAAATATACATTTACTTTTTCATATTGATGTAATATAATTAAAAAAAAAAACCATATAAAATTATAAATACATCATATAAATACATGAGTTTATTAAAATAAATAATTTACAAATCAAATAATTATACTAAAATTATTAATTTCAAAAGAAAAAATATTAATTAATATATACTCATACAAATCTTTAAAAAAACTTCGAAAATATTTTACAAATATGTTAGATTTGAGACTTTTGTGATAGATATTGTAAATGAATGTTTTTTGGATTAATCACGTCATTAGGATTTGGCCGACGTTTCGAACCAACTAATGTGGTTTATCCCAAAAACATGGTATTTTTTTTTATCCACACCATTACTGATTTTCAAAATACACATATTTTTTCAACTATGTTAGATCTGAGACTTTTGTGATCCATATTGTAGATAAATGTCTTTTGGATTAATCACATTAACCAACTAATGTGGTTCATCATGAGAACATGGTATATTTTTTCAACTATGTTAGATCTGAGACTTTTGTGATCCATATTGTAGATGAATGTCTTTTGGATTAATCACATTAACCAACTAATGTGGCTCATCGTGAGAACATGGTATTTTTTTTTATCCATACCATTACTGATTTTCAAAATATACATATTTTTTCAACTATGTTAGATCTGAGACTTTTGTGATCCATATTGTAGATGAATGTCTTTCGGATTAATCACATCATTATGATTTGGTCAACGTTTCGAACCAACTAGTATAATTCATCCTGAAAACAAAATATTTATTTGATCCATACCATTCAGTGATCAAATTTGAAGGGCATGTCTTAATTTCATTTAGGGCACACATTCAGATCGCATTTCCATAATGAAAAGCATAAAAAAAAGAGCAATTCAATTGACAACAGTAAATTATTTTCAAATTTCTTTTTATTTTTTCACAAACAAAAAGATACTACTATGTCAAATGATGTGATTGAGAAATGTAACCACATACAATCATATTGTAGAGGCTTTGAACTCAACAACAATTGAACCAACTATAGGGACAAAATCATAGTTGGGAAACTGCATATGAGTACAAAAAATACACATATAGAAATAATTACATCTTAATGAAATTGAAATAAAAATAAAAATATGAAGAAACAAAAATACTTATATTAAAAGTATATGGAAGGTCTCATTTATAAAATTAAAAATAAATTCTAGCTTATATAGGAGGTATCAATAGAATTCTAGCTTATAAACTTCAGATTTGACCAAATCATTATTTTATTGTCTATTAAAACTCTTTTGGAAAGCGGAGACTTCCAATATTTGGACAACTCAAATTATTGGAACTACGGTCCCTAGACTTGGCCGCAAAATTGATCTAAGATAGCTTCTTCTTTCAGTTATAAAACTTTGACAGTTGTGGTCCTCCAGCTTAAGATATCTTGTGCAATATCCTGTAATGATTACATTCAATATGTGTTAGAAAAAATTCACATACAAACTTGCAAAATATGGTTATTCTTTCATTTACAAAAGTCAAATGTTATAAAATTAAAAAATTTCACTTACCAAAATGGTTCATTCAAGTGCTCGATAGAGTAAGACAATGATGGTAATAAACACTGAAACTTAGTAGTTTTTTCAATCTATTTTCATAGTGGAAGAGGTTTTTGAGTTTTCATCTCTTTTCATTCATCATAAATAGCATTCCAATCTACGTCATTTAGAGCATGAGGTGCACTGAGAGAGATAAACATTAACATATCCAATGTTTTTAAAGAAAGTCTTGACCTATCCTCATTTTTTATCCGATTTAATTTTGAAAAACCTCTTTCACAAATTGTTGTACTAGCCAGAATAACAAGAATTGCTTGCCATAGCTCCATTAAGCATGGAAATCCTTCAAACCATTCAATTTCACCTCCACATAGATCCCATGCTCCAAACATATGCTTTTTTGGGTAAGATTTATACATAGTACATATAAATTCATCCATTTCACCCATACATTTAATGTTGTCCACAACAAGAAAGCCTCCAGCACTAAATTTTTCACATAAACATGTCAACCATCTTCTTGTTTGAGAGTCTCTGTCATCCATATCCTCATAATAATTACGAGGACTAAAAAACTTAGTTGCATTAAAAATAGGTAAATCTGTGAACCTTGCATTTAGAGAGTCAATCACCTTCATTACAAAAGCCTTTCCCAGCATAATGCAGTCATCTAGTGTCCCTAATCTTTGTGACTTTGGCAAACACTCAAACCTCAATTCATGTACATGTACTATACCTGTGCAATCTACAAACTCAAGAGTTCCTTGTTGTGTTTTACTAAAAAATGATGATGTGTGCATTGCACCTGCCCCAAATGTGCCTCTTAGAAATTGCTTATGAAGCAAGCTAATAGTGATATCCAAAGTTGTTCCAATAGATGTAATGTCAACATGATCCTCTTGAAACTTTTGATTCAGCTTATTTAACTCATATTTAACTCAATAAGCACATCTACAAGTAAGTGGATGCAAAATTGAACTTGAAATATTGTAGCCATCTCATACATTTTTTTCTCCACTAACTCCCAGTCTTTTAACAAAGCAGGCATGAGCTTAACGAGTCTTTCCATGACTTTTCCTCTAGAAATCCATCTAATATGATGAATTTGTAACACTTCTAGCCTTGTGATTTGAAATGACTCCATTAGCTCTTTCAATTCTCCATGTCTTTTAGTAGATTTCCCTAACCATGAATAGATCTTATTTGCAAACTTATCAATAGCTTGCAACTCTTCAAAATAAGATGAAGAATCATTAGCTTCTAATGCTTCTCGATGAGCTATACAATGGATATCTACTAAATGAGGGGTATGTCGACGAAGCTTAGTAAATAAACCTTCACGAATACCCTTCATGTTTGCTAAAAGAGATGTCACAACATCATACATAGACTGTGATGTTCCATCCCTAATTTGTAGCATTTTACGAATTTTGTAGCACATGGACCTCTTCCTTCATTGGTCAAATATGTAATATAAACAATCAAATGTTGCACCATAGTTCGATCAGTGCTTTCATCAACTAACAATGAATAATATGGACTTTGGAAAATCTCATCTTTTAATTTTTTCCAATATACCTCCTTAGCAGCTTCTAGAAAGTCTTTTCCAGATGTTGTATTTGTATATGCTGAGTATTCATCTGTTAGAGGCATGTGAGGAGTGCTTTTATACCTATTCAAGTCACAAATTGGCTTATATACTTCCAAAGGTAAATCATGCATTGCAACAAAATACATGTTCTCAATAACTGATATAATTCTCTCTTTCTGAGCATCAACCATTAGTTCTACATGTTTTGTAATTGGAAGAGTACTCCATTTACTTTCTCCCTCTACAAGTTGCAAAGCAAATTTATGAGCCTCTGATGTTGCATGGATGTTTAAAGCACTAACTTGAAGAGTTGTGCTTCCATCTTTAGCAAATGGAGTTTCCCTTTTAAATTTTACACACCATGAACATTTTATCCTTTCAACACCATTAAAATCTTTTACAGCATAAGCCCATGGAAATCTCAACTTCCATTTGGACTTGAATGTTCTTTTGTACCGCTTGGATGTTGGTTCCTCTTTAAGAAGTTCTGCACTATCTGATTCATGGTCCTCATCCACATGATCATATACTTCATTTTCAGAAATATGCAGTTGATTAGAACATTGAGAGATACCAAATGCATCGGAAAGTGAAAGTTGTTTCAGATCCTTTTTGGGGCGACCAAGAGGTGGCATTTTATACCTATAATCAACAAAGCAAGAAATATAAAAATACATAATATTATTTGAAAATAAGACAATATGCAACAAAATTCATATGAAAACTAATGAAAAGCAACAAATAGATCTCACACAGGTCTGTTGATCATTGAAAATTAAAATTAACATTGATCTTCATGGAAGTTTATGCATATTGCTATCATCAAAATGAAATTTCTTCTATAACAAGGAATATCTCAAATTGTTTTTTAGTAATTGTAATGTAGAAGACATCACGATTCACAAGGACAACAATCACAAAAAAGGGGATGCACAAAGCACACCACCGGTTGGCAGTTTGAGTGGGGCAAGTCTATGCAGCATGTGTCATGTATGGATACTTCTTGAGAAGAGTTCACAAACACTTCCAGCTAGAGAAGAGCATTAAGATGCTTCCTTTTGTCTCAAATGAAGAAAGTGATTCTCAGCAGTTGAATTACACCCACCCAGAATTAGAAGGTAGAAATTAGCAAAAAAATTAAGTTGTACAAGGTGGTGTGGCTAGATAATAAATAATGAATAAAAATCACACACGATTATCTCCCAACACTGTTAACACCAGATGATTAGGATAGCCATGAATATTAACATGCATGGTTCCATGATTGTTATGTATGTTAACAA
Organism: Pinus taeda; assembly: GCA_000404065.3. Lineage (NCBI taxonomy): Eukaryota > Viridiplantae > Streptophyta > Pinopsida > Pinales > Pinaceae > Pinus > Pinus taeda. The sequence goes on from APFE030734276.1 coordinate 19,869, forward strand.
CTACATATGGTTGACAGTGGAGGTGGGCAACTAGAAGTCCAAATTTCAATGCTCAACAATTGTACATTTCAATGTTATGGTTCTAATTACATCACACATAAAATTTTAGACATGCATGTGTGTACATTTCAATGTTATGGTTCTAATTACATCTCAAATAAATTACAAACATGAAAGAGTGCGCATTTCAATTGTTTCAAATACTCTTATTGTGTGTTTTGCTTTAGAAAAATAAAAACAATAAATGCCTCTATCTCTCTCTCTGAGTTGTTACATGCCTTTATTAGTGGAATATTTTTCTTCATCTATTTATCCTTCTTTTATACAGTAAAAAAAATACATTGAACAATGTACATATGTTTCAAATCATTCCATTGCATCTCAAGTCAACTTGTTATAATGAACATAATATTGACTAGTCAACACATATAAACATATTATCACATCACATTGTAAAGCCATCACTCATTCTATCTAATTGATTATTATTGTCCTATATGGATTTATATCTATTGTTTTTTGTATGTTGGATTTCTCTATAATAAATTAACATTATTCA
>APFE030734276.1:34019-52265 GCA_000404065.3 Pinus taeda
CTTGTTTCTAATAGCATTATATGGACATCTATTCTTTATATATGTAGCACATAGAACAACATCAACCCAAAACATTATCTTTACATTTTTGAAGAAGAGCATGGATCATACCATATTTAAGATTGTCCTATTCATTTTTTCAGCTACACCATTCTATTGGGGGTTATAAGGCACAGTTGTTTGATGTTTGATCCCATGTTGGCGAATATAGTTTTAAAATTCATTTGATGTGTATTCTTTTCCATTATTAGTGTGAATATATCCAATATGATATTGTGCATCATTTTCAATCCATCTATGAAAATTCTTGAATGTTTGAAAAGCATCAGATTTGTTTTTCCATAAATAAACCCAACACATTCTGGTGTAGTCATCAATAAATGTCATCATATATTTATTTCTATTTGGAGAAGGAGCAGGCATTGGACCACATAAATCTGAATGAATGAGTTAAAGTTTTCTATGTGCTCTTGAATGTGAATCATGAAAAGACTGTTTGCTATGCTTTCCTAGGATGCAAGCATCACATTGCTTAAGTTTCCTAGGAATTGTAGGCAAACTAGCAACACCATTTTTCTTCAACAAGCGAAGATTGTCATAGTTCAAATGTCCAAATCTAGCATGCCATAATAAACTTGATGGAAGTATACCTTCTTCATGATGAGAATTGTATGAGAAATTTTGTGCACGAGCAGAGGTTCCTTACAGCTTGAGAAGCCTTTCCTCTTCTATTCCTCTCATGACAAGTGAGTGGTCAGATGCTTTTCTCACCTCAAGCTTGCCATTAAACATATAAATGGAGTGACCTTGCTGGCAGATGTGGACCAAGGACAGAAAGTTTCTCTTGAGCTATGGGAGATATAGAACATGATGCAGAAGAAAGTCTAGAAGGCCACGCAATTTAAGCTTGATTGTGCCAAGCCCTGATGGCTTGATTTTTGATTAGTCTGCAAAGTATACTGCTCCATCAACATTGTCAGTAAATTATTCAAAAAAATATTTTCTATGAGTCATGTGGTAGGTTGCTCCTGAATCAAGCAACCAATTATTTTTCCAAGAAGCAAGTGAAGCATTAAATAAATCTTCAGTTACTCCAATATTACATTGTACCACAACATAGTGAGTGGATTCAGGTGCATTATCTTTGTATGTATCATCAGTTTTACCTTTTTGTTGGTTTCTTTTCTGCTCAATTTTGTCCCATGGTAGCTTGCATGTAGAGGCATCATGTGATCCATTTCTTTTGTAGTGAATGCAGTGCAAATCTGCCTTTTCTCCTTGAGAATGTCTACCCCCCTTGCCTCTGAAATATCTTCCTCTTCCTCTTCGACCACCTCTTCCTCTTGAAGAATCTTGAGTAGGATGCTTTTCTTTGTGAGCAAGGCACACAGCCTCTTCAGAAGATTCAGGGGTTGTCTTCTTTCCAAAAGCTTTCTCTCTTTCAACAAACTTTTTCACAAGAGAGTCAAAGGTGATATCTTTGAGATTTCCATTTGCTTGCAATGACTCAAGATAATTGGAGTAAGTATGATAAAGTGCCTTGAGAAAAGCGATAAGAGGAATATCCAGTTCAAACTTAGTGGATTTGATATCATGCATTATAGACTTTACTACAGATGCAAGAGCAAGAGGATCATTATTTTGTAGTTTAAGAGTGAAGAGTTTAATCATGAGTTGAACAACTTCAAGTGCAGAATGTGAGTTATAGAGTTCTTTCAGCTTTTGTAAGGCTTCAAAGGCAGTTGAATATGACGAAATATGGTGACTCACCTATTCATTTATAGATGTTGCGATTAATGCATAAGCTTTGTTGTTCTTGTTTTCCCAAATGACAAGCTCTTTGTCTGAGGTAGGATGTACTAGTTCATTGTCTCCGTCTCCGCTACACACTCATTTCCACAACTCATTGAAAATGAGGGTGTGTTTTATCATCTATGACCATTCAGGATAGTTCTCCTTGCCAGTGAGAACTATTCCCCCCATGGATATGATTGAATGCATACTGTAAAAAAAACTTCTGCTCGTAAAACAATTCTGTGTATTGTATTTTAAAAAAATACTTCTACTAGAAAAATGTGCTTTTGATGTAAAAAATTGTTCTTTTGATTTTTTTTATTTTAACAAAAGCTCAACCCATATGGTTATTGTAGCAGCATTCGAAATTTTCTAAAAAACACACACAGCCAGTGAGGTGGTGTGGGAAGATAGTATGGCTACCAGCACACATGTATTAAAATGATGTAAAAAATATCCAAAAGCCACAAACTTATTCAACACTACCTTTTGGAGAACACCCAAGAGCATTACACAAAACAACACATTCATGCAAACATAATCGGATACATGTTTCATAAGCTATAAGAATTTGCGAAACACTATGACCACTGCAATACGAAGATGTAAGACCCTCATCAACAAAACTGGAAGGAGCATATAATTGTAAAATAAAGGCTCAAAATTGAAATATTGCTCCTCCACGTAGCTACTCGAGCCAGAACTACAAAGAGATTTAAAAAAAACAAAATGTTTCTTCCTGATAAATATCTGCAATCTGCTTTTCCAAATCCCTGTGGCTGCTCCAATCTTCCATACTTTCTCTGCATGGAAAGTTTGGTCTTGGAACAACCACCCAATGAATTTTTCTTTAACCAACCACTCGAAGGGCTCTTCAGAGAAGAATCAGATGGAGCACACTGGAGAATTCAGAGATGAGTATTAGTGAAATGGATATTGATGAATTAAGGGAGACTCTTTGCAAGAAAAAAGAAACGATAGATCAACTATAGTACAAGCTTGATGAAGAGAGGAATGCTTCCGGTGTTGCAGCAGAGGAACGTAGTAACATATAGGTCACTGCATGGAGCAGCATTCAGGCCATTGTGTGGAGCAGTGTTTAGGCCACTGCGTGGCACCAACGTTCAGTATGCAATGTTTATGGACAGCACTTTGTATGCAGCGTATTATGGAGCAGCGTATGGAAAGTGCTTTGTATGCAGCATATGGACACCAACATTTATGGACAGCACTTTGTATGCAGTGCTTTGTATGCAGCATATTATGGAAGAGCGTATGGACACCAACGTTTATGGACAATGTATGGATAATTCTTTTGAATGGAAAGCAAAGGAGCAAAATAGGGAGTTACAAAGGGCATAAAAGCTAAAAAAAGGAGTTGGCTCTGATACCATGTCAGGCTAAGCAATAACTCCTCAAGGCAAAAATGATTCGTGTGTATTATTCCATCAGGTAGGTCTTCATTATGTACATGAGGGAGATACTGTTCACTTCATCTCCCGATGACTGTTCATATTACTTATTTATCTATTTACATTATACTCACCCAATCCTGAGGATGAGGTGTCAACACTAATTATGTCACTAAATGGGTAGAGGCTAAAGCATTACCTTTTGCTAATGAAATATCTGTAGTTAATTTTCCTTTTGAGGACATATTCACTTGTTTCAGTTTTCCAAGAGAAATTGTGGCACATCAGGGATCTCAATTTACATCTAAAATAGTGAAGGGTCTTGTGGAAGATTACAAGATCAAACATCAGAAATCTACTTCCTATCATCCATAAGAAAATGGTCAAGTTGAATCTACAAAAAAGGTGATTGAAGGAATTCTCACTAAGATTGTGCATCTACATAGAAGAGATTGGGCATAAAGGCTTCCTAAAGCCTTAGGAGCTTATAGAACTACATGGAGGAACACAACAAGACATACACCCGATGAACTTGTTTATGGGAAACAAGTCATGTTCCCTATAGAGTTTCAAATCAAAAGCTTCAAGATGGCAATCCAATTGGGACTAGATTTATTGGAGGCACAGAAATATAGTTTGGAGCAACTCAATGAGCTTAATGAAATCAGGCAAGGTGCAATTCAAAGAATTAATATATTCCAACAGCAGAGGGATAAATGGCATGATAAATATATCAAGGCAAAGAAGTTTCAAGCAGGAGATTGGGCACTGTTGTTCGATTCAAAGTTCAAATATTTTCAAGGGAAGTTTCAAACTCATTGGTTTGGGCCATATGAGATAGAAGAAATCGTTAATAACGGAGCAGTAAGGATAAGGACAATAGATGGAAGCAAAATACCTCTTCTTGTGAATGGTCATCAGTTGAAGATATGTCAGAAACCAATTTCAAGGTAGGAGTTCATTAAGATTTTCTAGAATAAATCTGAAATGAAGCTAGTGAAGAAGAATTCTTCTTCTCCACTAACTTAGTCTTTATTTTTCCTAAAAAATAAAATAAAAAAATAATAAATTGTATGAGTTTGAAAACCAATTATTGATTGGCATACTTATACAGAAAATACAGGGTGAAAATCAGAGATTTTTGACATCCTATATTTTCCATTTCCTTTCTGTAATAAGTAGTGACAAAAAGCTACATTTATTTGTAGTTTAGAGTCTACAAATTCATAGTCTCATTCCATCTCATTTTGTTTTCATTTTATTTTACAGTTCCATTTCATCTCACTGTCATATTCCATTTACATTTTATTTTTATAGTTTTACTCCATTTCACCCTATTTCCCATTTTATTTTACATCTCATTTCATCTCATTGTCATAACCCATTTCCATTTCATTTTTACACTCATATTCCATAGCCATACTTCATTTTTCCTTCTTTTCACATTTTGCAACTGATTCCATTCTACAACTAATCTGATTCTGCAGCTACATCTTACTTATTAGCTCTAGCACAATTGTACAGCTTGCAAATAAATCATGAATGCAGGAAATCAAAGAATCAAGTTTTGGAGACAAACCATGCTAAAAGTACCCGTGGATCAACACCAAAGGAGTTATCAAGCAAAAGGTTAAGTTATAAAGGTAAAATGCAAAATTTATTTCAAACAACAAGTTGAAAACATAAGTCATATATAATATGAATAATCATATGTCTCCTTAACAAGTCATCATTTGATTTGACTGCCACTTCATTATACCACGCCTTCACCATATCTTCCATAATCGGTGCCAAACAGTCCATAATAATTTCATCATACCACATCTCTTCTACACTCTCCGTACTCTGTACCTAAATGGTCCCTAATAACTCCATCTATTAACGGTAAAGACTATGATGTGACCAATGTATACACGCCTCTCCAAACCCTCACCATCTACTTATTCCACACAAACCTGTAGTTCTTTTTCACCATACCCACAGTTAGTCCATTTCATAAACCATGATAGTAATTTTCAAGGTTAAAAAAATTCTATGAAACAGAAGCCATGGGGCTCATTGTCAGGACAAAGCCAGTAGGAGAAAAATATATGGAGGAATTCCCACAACTCAGGGAGATGCCACAAAAAGCTGGATGGCTCAATTTGATTGAAAAATTTGATGGCTTCCACAAAGAGATCACAAAATCTTTTTCTATATCATTCGATGGTACAAAAGTAGAAATTCAAGACATTAAGTTTGCAGTAACAGAATCCTACATAGCATAAAGTACAGAACTGCCAAGACATGGTGAGAGACAGTTTGAAAATAAGGAATTCCATAGTGAATCATGAAAAGTAATCCTCAGGAACCTAGGTATGGATTTATTTGTGTTTAGAAAAGGAATTCCTATTTCAGCACTTAAAAATAAATGGAGAAGCATGCTTTTGATATTATAGAAATTCATTACTTGTGAGGGGAGATTTGGGTGCATGTATGTCTATCATATATGTTTATTGATGAAATTTCTAGAAAATGGAGACATCGGCCTCCCTTTCTTCATACTAAATAGTTTAAGGAGGATGGCTTCAAATGTACAGAAGAAAATAGAATTCTTAGACACAACCATGTACCATCATGGGTTGGTAAAAATACTGGTTGAGTTTCATTTGAAAAGAATAGAAGATACTTGGGAAAATTTCTTGATAAGAACCTATTTCCAAGAGGCATCATAATCACCTGAAGAGGGTAATGTTAGAAGGAGTAGGAGGAAAAAAACTGGTATAACCATTCAAAGCAAACTTGACTCCACACAGAAAAATGATGAAGAGCTAGTCTCTCAAAAATTGGCAGAGATCAGGGAGTAGATCAAGAAAAAAGGGAAGATGAAAAAGAAAGTTGGTGGAATTACTAGAAGCAAACCTAAATATTCATTACAACAAGATGATGAACAATTAATCTCTGAAAATTTGACAGAGATTAGGAAACAAATCAAGAGAAAAGAAAAGATAGGAAAGGAGAAAAGGGGTACAAAGGAGGAGAACATAAGTCCTCTACAACATAGAAGGAGCTCTAGAAGAATAGGAAGTTGAAGAGGAAGAATAGAAGCTTGAACAAAATAGTCATCAACCTTAAATATAGGTTCCTTATGAAGAAACCTAGGATGGGAGTCACTTCAAAGAGGAGCAAAAGAAGAAAACTAGATGTATTAGCAGAAGTGCCTGAACAAATGCAATAGGAAAGAAGAATTCACATTTTTGGCAAATTGCATGGGGACATGCAATGATTTTGTAGTAGGGGTATGTTGAACCTCAAAATTACCCTCTCCTTGAGAAATTTTCTCACTTATTTTCCTTGCTTTTCCATAAGATTACAGATCGCCATCAATGATAAATGATAGATTTTGTCTTAAGGAGAGCATTAAATGATTGACATTTTATATTTTTATGTTTTTGCTATTTGAATCAGTTTTTTCAAATTAGCTACAGAACGCAGCCTATTATTTAGCTAACTGTGTATTTCATAGCTATTTCCATGGTCTGGCAAGTTCCAGGTGTCAAATGAAGAAACTGGCCACATGGGCATCTCTGGAATCAGCTCCACATGAATCCTATCCTAGTCACTCAGTGTAGATCAATAAGAAAGCAAGCTCAAGACCACAGTCAAAGGTAGAGTCAAACATATGAAACTTGAAAGAAATAGGACTCTTTGTCTACTCTTTCATGGTTAATTAGTAAATCGAATAGTTCTATTGCAACATTAACTCAGATCAGCCACCTGTGTTAATGGTTCTGTGTAGCCATCTTGCTCAAATTCAAGTCACTTGTAGCTGATCAAAAATTTACACAGTCCTACTGTGATATGTATAGACCACCTATAGCTAATTTTCCTCAAAGAAAATTATGAATATTTTATTTTAAATATTAGTTGTACAGAACCAAGAAGGGTTTGAAGTTTTTGATGTATTAATTTCATACTTGTAGCTCTGTAATTTTGAACTTTTGTTCCTGTTTATAATATAAAGTTGTGTGTTGACCAATAATCATTTGAAAGAGTATTTTCAACTAGTTAGCAGCTCAACCCAGTTAGTTGTAGAGGGCCCCTGCATTGAAGGAGTTTTTCTTTTCATTTGTTTTCTATTCATTTTTAATTTCATCATTTTCTTATAGCAATGTTTCTAATTTAGGTCGATTTCTTGTAGTTTGTTTTCTTTTAGTTTTGATCAATAGCATAATGTTAGAATTCAATTGTGCAGTCTTGTTTCTCTAATCCATTTCATAAAGGAAACAACTTTGTTTCTAAACAAAGTAACTTTGAAAGTAATGAGAATGCATTGTTGACTAGTTTGTTCACTATTTTTGTAATTTATTTCCTAGTTCATATTGTCAATGCACTATGTTAACGAATGTTTTTGATCACCATTTCAAGCTGATACCCGTTCTAAACTAAATGGTTAACATTCACTTTACACAATGGTTGAAACCAATCAGTTACCTTCTGCATGTTTTTATTTAGTTATCTAGATCATGAAGTACATAAAGTTGTTTGTATTCCATCTCAAGAAGGTTGTCTTTCAAAATTGAAGGTTAGAATAACTAGAAGTACTCTAGTTAATTTCATTCTCTGTATTTATTTCAGCATGCCTTACAACTTCACCTCTTAATTCTAAGAATTAGATTCACGACTTAGGATTAGTGACAAGATAGGACATATGCTCTTTTTTCCTTCTTTTAACTTAGATTTTGACTAGTTTTAAGCTCTTGTTTCACCTTTAGGAAGTTTAGATTCAGTTTCCCATAATTCAGTTTATACATCATTAGGAATCAAAGAACAGAAACCCCCAAAAAAATATAAAAATACAAAACAATGAAGTAGGAAGGGTTAACTAAGTATTAAGGGTTAAATAAGCACATATAGTGCACTACACTTCATCAGCTTACAAACCTCGGTTGATAATTCATGCAAGCAATTTAGGACACTAAATTGACTAAACAGTACATACTACAATTTTTTTCTTTTTTTTGGATTTGCAATATTTAACACTTGTGCATGTGTCAATAACCTCTTGAGCTACTCAAAACTAGCCTCACAGTCCTCTGTCCATTCAAATTTCTTACTTTTCCTCTACAATGATGTAATAGGATAAGAAATATGTGAGAAGTTCCTAATGAACCCCCTGTATAACTTGCCAATCCCATGAAAGCTATCACCTCATATACATTCCTAGGAGTTTCCCACTACATGATAGACCTTATCTTGTCTGGATCCACTGTTATTCCGTTCTTGGAGACAACATGTCCCAAGTAATGTACCTCAGTCTGAAAGAAACTACACTTGTTGAGTTTAGCATACAAATGATGCTCTCTCAACAACCTCAACACTATTGCCAAATGATCAGCATGTTCTTCCTCATTTTTAGAATATACCAATATGTCATCAATGAAAACAATAACAAAATTGTCCAAATAGGGATGGAACGCACTATTCATCAAACACATAAAGGTAGATGGAGCATTAGTCAAACTAAATGGAACTACAACAAACTCAAAATGCCCATACCTGGTCTGGATATTTTTCTTGTAAATGTCCTCCTCTTTGATTTCTACCTGACGGTATCCATATCTCAGATCAATCTTCGAGAACACTGCTACTCCCATCAACTGATTGAACAAGTAATCAATCATCGGTAATAGATACATGTTATTTATGGTCACTTTGTTCAACTTCCTATAGTCAATGCATAATTTGAGAGTACCACCCTTCTTCTTCACAAACAATACCAGTGCACCCTAAGGTGATACTCTTGGCCTAATGTATCCTTTGTCAATAATTTCTTTCAGCTGCAACTTTAACTCTACCAACTCAAGTGTACTCATCTTGTAAGGTACTTTTGATGTTGGTGCTTCCCCTGGTACCAACTTAGTAGAAAAGTCTACTTCCTTGTGAGGTGGAAACTTGGAAATATCTATGAGAAATAGATCCTAAAACTACTATAGAAATGGGTACTTGCTCAAAACATTTTCATCCTCAACTTCCTTTCCTTTTGTTAACACCCAGGTTGTTCCCTATGACTCCCAAGGGAATACAGCCGGGGTAACCACTAACCAAGCTTTGGATTATAGGTCCTAGCCTACCTATAACCAGAGAGGGCTCTCTCTTTGAGTTTCAGGTATGAGTTGTGAAGATTTTAGGCTAGTTAAGAGTTTCAGTTTTCTGTTTGAGACTTTGGTTGGTGAACTGTTGTTGTAAGAAGGGCATGAAATGTGCAGAAGATGCTAATCCATTGGGCATATGGAGTCAGAAATGTGAGATAGTTCTGGTGCCTGTGATGGAGAAAGTTTTACTGCAAGGCTAGATGGCTATTCTTAATATAATTTTCCGATTAGTGAGTGAAACAAAGGGAAGTGATGTTACAGACCGTGTGATACCAATTTGAACAACAATTTCTACTTAGTAGCATAAATGAATTACTAAATAGTGACTGTGAGACATTCAGGGCTTATTGGAGCAGTTAAGAATTCCAATTTAAACAACTGAAATTATAGAAAACATTTATAGTGAAGATAGATTGAGATCAGGGTGTCTCCATGGACAAATCCTGAGCTCTTCTTTTTCTTTCTTTCCTAGATTTAGAACAACATATGAGAGTCATGAGCTAAAAAAAATAACAGAACATTAACAGAGATAGAGAAACACTTATTATATTAAGCCATAGCACTAGAATCTTGTAGCATTCAATGGTTCCAACATAGCATGCACCAGTAAGACTCAATTCCTGTAAAACTCCAAGCTTTATTTATATCATCCTTCTGAAGTTACAGCCGAGTTCTCTTTTCTTCATAAGAGAACAACAAAAACCAACCCCTTGAAAGTTTATGCGAGGGGGAATATATACAATACGTTTTACAAAATATCTGAATGCTGAGTCAGTTGATGGATTAACTGTGCTCACCAACTTTACAAAATAGCAGATAAGAAAGTTATTGCTACTCTAAATGTAAGATAAATGATCTTTAATGCTGTCAGGACTCTTCTTGACCTTTGGAGGAGACTGAGTCGTTTGAGCATTCTGCTTTAATGCTGAATGATGTGTCTTTATACTCTGTCATGTTGTAGCTTTCTCGGCCCTGTTACCTGTAGCTATCATTGTTGCTTTTGGTGGCCGAATATTCCTGCTGAGTTGGCTCATTCCACCTTTTCCAGTCATAGTGTATGCATCATACTTTCTGAATATGATGACTTATATATTTCGATGCCAAAACTTTGATGAAAACCTCCTGCTTATAATAATAACCGTATCATTGAGGTCCACCATTCCTGTGTAGGCAATTGATGCCTCAAAATTGCATCTAAAGTCTCATCTGCCTCTGTGTATTTGTAGAAGTTAGGAGGCACTTCAAACAAATGGCTGATCTCATTCATGATAAAAAATAAGTTCTCTATTCTGTCATAGAGACTTTGCCCAGATGCTGGCCCTGTTACCTGTGAGGTGCTTGCTCCTTGACTGATCTGATTGGTGGAAAATGTGTTCACCCTTTTTGCATAAACCTCATGTGATAGAAGTTTCCTTGCACTATTGAGCAAGCTAGGAAGACCTCTGCCCTGTAATGTTGCAAACTTGTCCATGAACTTGTTGACCTCTGTTTGCATGTCCTGGCTTCTTCTATCCAATGTCTGCACGAGGATTTTCAATGTGAGGACCCTCTTTATCAGCTGGATAGTTTCTGTTCTGTTGGAAATCCCAATTGCTGCCAGCTGAGGACCTGTCCGGTTATTTAGCACATTGATCATCCTGCTGGCTATCTCAAGCATACTGCCTAGAGATGCCCTGGCTCTATGGACTTCCCTTTGTGCTTTGCCTATGAGCTCCATTTGCTCGTGGATGGTCTCAATATATTGCCACTGATCCGTTATTGATTGGCCAATGTGGGTCCACAAAACTTTCCTGATCTCAGCCACCACTTTGTCAAGGGTGAGCTCTTTCTCCAGCTCCTTTATCTTCTCTTTGAGGGCTTTTATTTCTCTCCCTTTCTCAGCCACATTCTGCTTTGATTTGTCATATTTCTCATTCAGCTTGGCCAAATTCTCCTTGGCTCCATTCAGTTCTGTCATCTGGGCTTCGAGGGCCTGGACCTCTCTCATCAATTTCTGCATATCAAGGCTCGGAGCCTGCTCTGAAGTTGGTGCTGGTGTTGCTGTTGATGTTGATGGCGTTGCTTGTTCTGTGGGGGGAGCAGTAGTCTTTGGGGGCTCCTCAAGGTTTATAACCTTTGGAGGGGGCTAAGAAATCTAGCCTCCTTCTTTGTGTTGTAGGGCTGCCTGCAGTGCAGCCTCTGTGTCCTCTAGATTCCCTTCTGTCTGCACTAGCTGTTTGTGCAGTGCTACCAGCAATGTAGCTACCTCTTGGTCCTGCCTCTGCTGAGCAACCTCTTCTGTTTGGGGGTGAATGGTTGCTGGGAGCTTCACCTTCTTTCTTAGGGCTGCAAGGTCTGCATCTCTTATCTTCAGCAGCGATTGTATGGCCTTTGGATCCTTTGGGTCATGCCAGCTCTATTAATTATATCCTCAAAGACTTGATCCTGTTGTTCTTTGGCTTGAGAGGATGCTTTCTCCAACTCAAGTTGGGCAGCTGTATTATTTAGGCTGTTTTCCAACCTATTAGCCAACATTGTTTTGTCTGCCAATGTTGCATAGACCATCTCACCCATTTGCTTGTGAAGCTCTATTTGGTCCATAGGGTGGATGTCCTTTGCAAGAACCTCAAGGTTGGTTCTTATATAGTCTGCAGCTAATTGTGGCTGCAGCATGGTGGGCATGAAATGACTCATGGTCATTTTTCCTTCTGTGATGTCATAGGCTGACATAAGCCTTTGTTGATTGGTAGGGGCCATCTTCAGCAACTGGTTGTAGATTTGGAGCCTGAGTGGCTCATTTCTCCTCTTGATATCAATAAATTGTTGCTTGATGTCTGCCTCTGCTCTCCTTTGATAACTTGAGGAGCTGAGCTCTCCTCCAATGGTTCTCTCTTGTTCCTGCTGAAAGGAACTGGCAGATGCCTACATACTTGGTGGGCCCATTCCCAACGATTGCCCCATAGGCATTTCTTCCTCAGAGAGGGGATTCAGTCTCTGTCTCTTCTCTCCTTGATTTGTGGACGTGGTGAGGGGAGTCTCCTGCTCTCTGTCCCTCTTCTTTCCATTTTCCTCCTTTTGTGGAGTTTGAAGCACTGACGCCTCCACTGTCTTTTCTTGCCCAGAAGGCATATTCTCTTGAGCCTGTTGCTCAGTAGGTGTTGGGGCTTCAGCCATTTGCTCTTGCTACATAGGCTGCCCCTCTTCTTGATGTTCTTCTTGTTGTTCAACCTCCTTTTCTACTTGTTGTTCTGTTTGCTGCTATGTCCTAGGAGGTGACTGTTCCTGCTCAATCTGCTTGCCCTTATCCCTGCTTGATTCCTATTGAGCCGTTCTGGCTGCTTACTGTTGGGCTGTAGAAGACGAGGCAACTGCTCCAAGTTGCTTTTGGTATGAAGAGGAAACCTGCCCACAAGTTTCCAAGTCAGCCTCTTTTTTAAGATTCCTTGCCTCTCTTTGTATCATTTGCTCCCTACCAATTGGCTCCTCTAGGGTGCCTTCTTTCCCGCTTAGAGTATTGTCATACTGCTCAATATGAGGCAGTTTCACATGAGCATAGCCACCCAATTTGTACTTTATCCTCCTAAGGGAAATGAAATGATTAGGGTCATAAGGCACCCATTTGAAGCTGGTTTGCAGTTTGAGGGCCTCTAGGATCAGGTCAGCTTCCTTCGATCCTTCCTCCCTTTTATTGTACAGAAAAGGGCCTAGCTGATTTCTCACCTTTAGCTGCACCTTCTTATTTTTGCTTTGGAAATGGACAAAGTTTGCATTTCCAAACTGCCTAAAGTACTCTAGGGAAAAGAGTCTCATAGGGACATATTTTGGCAGCCTATAAGGACTCAAATCGCAGCCATATATTCTGATTAGTGTGTGGTGTTGGTAAAAGTACCAATCACCAATGCTGTAGGCCTTTGAGAGGTGCAGAATTCTTTGCATTTCCTCTGTCAATCTGGGAGGAGGGACACCCAATAACAAGGTCATAGCTGGATGGATGAAAAGGTCAATGAATTCACAGTAGGTGTAAGGTGAATAGGCTAAAAGATGACAGATTAGAGACCAAAACACAACAAACCTTGGGCTTCCCTGGGCATCTAGCTTCTTGAGAGGGACAAGGAAGGCATTAGGCTGATAAAATAAGAATAAATGATATATGTACCTGGTGTATTTAAACACCTTTTCCCTTTCTAGATTCATCAATTGCTCATGAATCTTATTGGAAATGAATGTGGCAAAATCATAATGCACAACAGGAGGCACTCCAGGGGAGAAAATGGACAGCATGGCCATAATGGTTTCATCAACATCCTCATATGTCCCATAACCCAGGATGTAACTGATCAAATCCACCAGCATTTTCCCAGCTCATTAAGATATTGATAAGATATAGGAAGGGTGGTGCTCATAGCTTCAAATTGTGGCTGGATAAACAACTGACTAATCCTAACAACCTGAGCACTGGACAACTTGCCCCCTTTCGTTATCAAGTCATGGATGGAGAGAGGAGTTAAGGGCTTTGTAGTGTGAAAGTGCAGCATTTCATTGATGGTCTCAGGGGTGATATGGAACAATACTGAGCCTGAGGGGCTGAGAACAGCTCTCTGACAGGGGTCATAGCTAGACTGGCATTGATTTATCAAGTCTGGGAGGACATTGACTTAAGGAAGGTTGTAAATGGGTATGTTGGAGTCCCAAATTCCTAAGGTATCAGCCCCACTGAGATATTGGGCCTTTAACTCATTCAACAGGTGAATATTGAATTTGGCGGTCATGGAAGTGCAGTCTAGCATCTGGTAATCTCTATCCCCTAGGGCCTTCCACTCTAGCTCTCTATGTGGGGCATTCAGAGGCTGAACATTCAGGGCTACTGGTGTTTCCATGGCTGGGTAGTACTTGTGACTTTGTACTGAAACTGGTTTTAGTGGGCAGGAGAACACAGAGGGCTAATTTTGCAGAAGGAAAGCCAATGGTAAGGGTAAATGAGGCAACTGTGCTGACAATGGTGTAGAATGCTCAAAGAGAGTTAATTGAGGGACTGCAGGGACTAGCAACTTTGTTTTCCCAGTGAATTATGCCTTTCAGGTTTTCAGTCCACGAATGCGCGGACAGAGTGGGAATTTAGGGAAAGGTGACTGTATATGGGTTCAGTGAGCAAATTTCAACCCTGCAACTGTGAAGGAGTGCTAGTTTACCGGGAATTTGCTGGTAAATGCAGGTTGCCTTACTCTTGCTAATTCAATTCTGGAGAATTATGGACAAAACTAAGCTTCTGAGGGGATTCTTTTGGTAAATACCTGGTGAATTGCCGACAATGGTCGCAAATGCAGGCAGGTGGGTGGCGACAACGTCCTTCAGGTTGATTTTTTGTAGGTTGGCGACAAGTGGTCATAAATTACATGCAGAGGTGAGTAATAGTTCAATTTGCAAAAGTGAGAAAAAACGCGAAAATCGGCTAAAATATGGACTTTTTGGGTATTGGCGCGCTTTTTGGATGATGTCAGCATGACGTCATCAGGTGGGGTCAGGGTTGGGTGACGTCAGCATGACGTCATCAGGTGATGTGGCAGTCTGTGGGCGGTCCACGGGGATTGCCCATGTGGCGAACACGTCGGAGTGCTGGCAGGTGAGGGCGCTGACAGGGCGCCGAGTGGAAGTGACGTGGGCGGGCGTGGCACTGGCGTGGGCAGGCGGTATAGTAGAGCGGTAAGTGGGTTTTCTCAGACCGCCTTCTATATGGTCGCGGTATTGTCAGAGGGCGACCCGAGAGAATGTAAGGGTGACGCGTGGTAGAGGCCTGACATCACCCTCTGACAGTTTCTCGGGTGGTATCTTTCGGTGATGAAGGCCCATCCGATATGCATGTGGGTCGTCGGATGGGAAAGCCCAGATCCGACGGTCAACGGGTTGATGAGTTGCAAGTAGGATATGGAAGGCGGGGCAGCATAAAATATTAATATTTTGGAAATGCTAGCCCGACGGAAACATTAGAAAAAGTGGGTTTTTGGGTTGTTTCGCAGAGTTACGGGTTAAATGGATTTTTGCAAAGGTTAACTTACAAAACGGTTTTTTGGCTAATTAATCCGAGCAAATCCCGGATTAATCCCAGGATTAATTTTTTGGCGCTCTTTGGGTCGCGCTCAAATGTTTTTAGCGCTTGAAGACATTGAAAATCATGCATAGAGCTATAATGCTCGGGGGAGGGGATACTTAGATTTTTTGGGTTTTTTGCCAAGTTTTACATAGTAATAGGGGGAATAGGGGGTATAGGGAGTTAAATAGTGATAGGTTAGTAGTTAATATGAGTGAGAAAGGTGGATGAGGATGGGTAGAATACTAAGTTTTGTTTATATGAAATCAACTTAGCTTTTAGGAAGTAGATCAAAAAGAAAAGAATACTTGCACAAGAAATGTGGCTCTTAAAGAGACTAGAACCAACAAAAGACTTTGACTTTCTTTGTGAACATGGGTGGCATAGGGATGTTAGTCATGAATGTGATAGGGGGTGATTTGGAAGTTAGACATGCTCCATTAAGTTTCTGTTTAGACTGCTGCAAATAGGCCATTTGTACTGGCACCATGTTTTTACCTTTGCTTTTAGGCCAGTGAAATGCCATGAACCATGCTTTCTGCAACCCCCTCTGCCTACCCACTCTATTGCCTAGCATTTTTTGTTACTCCAAGGAGGGTGCACTTAGATTTGCAAACCCTTTTGTGCCTTTTCTTTTCCTTTGGCTTTCTTTTGATTTTCTATCTAAAGCTACCCTTATTGCTTCCAAGGCCCCAGATTAAACAGTTGGGAACCTTCTTTCTCTACCTATCTACTTTACTTGCCAAGATTGAGCTATTTGGACATGTTTCTTTCTCTAATCTATAACCAAAATTGAAACATGGCATGACCCAGCTTAGGCTGTTGGATCACCCATTCTGAAGTAGGGCAGCATAAACCAAATGTAGGTATACTTCCTCTACAAAAATATGAGATCTTTGTATCATCAAAGTAGATCATATTGGCACTTCCCCTGCCAATCATGAAAAATGAAACCTATTGGTATAGGTAGCTAACACCTTTATCACTAGAAATATGCACTACAAATAACACACACCCTTTTGTGTGACTACGCTTTTCCTGCATAGTTGTCACCATCTTAACCGATGTGGATTTCTTCTTTCCCTGTAAGACTTTTGGTACCACATTGTCGTCCACACACTTAATGGATTTTTCATAACAATCCACCTTGTTCCTATGAAGGTACAACCAATCCATGCCCAAAAATATATTGTATGATCCCAATGGTATAAATTTAAATATGTTGCGGCCATTCAAATCAAATGCACAAGATCATACCCAATGACGAGCTCGCTTATTTGTACTTGTAGCCAACTGCACTAACCAAAATTCTGCATGCACTTCTTTATTCAAACTATACTTATGCACCAAGTCAGGACTAACATAACTATAATTACATCCAAGTTCAATCAAAATAGAAATAAATTGATCACAAAGCTTACCATATAGTTATGATAGATGCCTGATGTTCTGCTTGTCTACTATCTAGTGTTGCATAGATATGAGGAACGCTCTAACCAAAATCCCCAACAGCCTGTGCCTCCTGTGCACTATATATATGAGGCCTACCACCCTGATTCTATGGTCAATATCTCTTAAGGTGTTCCTTACCACATGTCCAACACTCCAACCATCCAGTACCATCACCTTTATGCTATTGTTGTGATCCACGTACCTATCTAGTTGCATTGAACTTATTTTGTAGTGCCACATTTTATTTCTCTTTTCCATTTTGAGGCCTTGTTCTTTTTGGCTTCCATTTATCCTTAACTTTATCTTTATCCTTCCCTTTCCATCCTTGCTGAGATTCATTCTTATGCTTTGACTGTTCAAATCAATGCTTCAATTTCCCAATAACTTCTTCAAGTGACCGAAACTCATCATACTCAATCCAATCTCTAAATTATAATGCTAAACGCCACTCATAATTAGCCTTCTCATATTTAAGATACGATAATACCTCAATGGATCTAGGAACTTAGTCATGTACTCTTTTTCTCTCATCGATCCCATCTTTAGCTCATAAAATTCCTTGGCCTTACTGTTGTAGTACCTTTTTGAAAAGTATTTCTTTGTGAAAATCCTCTTGAATTCATGCCAACTCCAGTCCTTTGTCCAAATGTCTCTAACCTGCTTCACATCTTCCCATAAGATTTTTGCTTTACCTTTCAGTCTAAATATAGAAATTATGGCCTTCCTATTTTCCATGTACTCATGAAACTCAAAGAACTTGTTCATCCCAAGTATCCAAGCCTTTGCATCTTCTGTTTTCATCAAGTATCCATCAAAAGTAGGTGGGTTTTCTTTCTTAAACTCATCTAGAAAGTATCCCTTATCACTCCTCCTATAAGGATGATAATGATGATGATCATGATGCCTGTCAAAACTATAACAAGAGTAGTACATGTATCTATCACCTATCCTATCTGGAGTATCCAAGAATCTGCCATCTCTAACTATGTCATCTCTATCCGACCTGTGACCACCATGAGAGCTACTTCCATATGCCCCATAAGTTTTTTCCTCCTATCCATGGTTGATCTGAAGTGGCCCCTATCACTACAATTATGATAAACTCGGAAGGAGTATTTTATTAACCTCTGCTTGCTTCTCTTGTGCCTATAGATGTTTTCATTGTTCACCTTACAACTCCTTATTTCTTCCTTCAAGATTTTCAATGTGTTTGTTAAGTCAAAAGAGTGCCCAACACCACGCTGCTCATTTGATTCATAGGGAGAACCCTTGTAGTCTACCATCTTTCTAATCATTTTGATCTTTTTCTTGAAAGATGTTGGGTTGTGTTATATTCTTTCCACATAGTTAATAGGGGGTTTGAGGGGTACCCGTAACCCCACTTTATGGG
>APFE030734276.1:57379-90486 GCA_000404065.3 Pinus taeda
ATATAATGAAAAATCAAGCTGGTAGTCCCGGTTTTGGGATCCAGTGGGAAATCTCTGTGTATATGTGTTTTATGTGTTATGCTATCGCATTTTTATTTTTCATGTGATTTAGAATTTGTATGTAGGTAATTTCTGTATGGGGTTAAAACGTAAAAAAGGCATACTATGTCAGCTAAACCAAATGACAATAAACCGACGTACCTTAGAGAAATTTGGGCAGGATATCTCATCTGCATGATCAGCCAATCAGTGTAATACATGTATAACATAATCATGATAGCGTATATACATATAAAAAATAGATGCATCAACACATAACCATCATTCTAGACAGATTCCAATCACCAATGCATGACCATAACAACTACACATAACATGACCTCATGCATGACAACAACAACCATACTAATGTAAACTGATGATGCACAGGCATAAACAACATGTAATCAATCATACACTCATGATGACACACTTCACAACAACAACATCCTCTTTCACACGGTGACATCACTACAACCATGACCAACACCATGCTTATGAAACAAGCATATAGACCACAAGGATTATTAACACATGTGCAACTGACATGACTGCATGACCAACACAGACTACCCATCTAGTTGAAGGGGTGAACCATGCTTTGATACCATTTTGTAGCACCCTCCTTCCACATCTGCCCAACCATCCAACCGGGGTAAACATGTGACAATAGGCTACTACAATGGGATTCAACCTCCTATGTGACCTTAAGGAAGTGGAATCGATGGAACCACACCATACTGACCTTCCACATCAGTAAGAAAATTCCTAAGAGCCATCCCAACTTCTCAAGTAACTAGCCCCTAGGTCCCATTGAGTTTTTACACTAGTTAACCCCCAGACACTCTTACGATAGGGGCATACATACATCTAGAAGGCTCTCGACCCTCCCACGGCATGGTATGCTAGTGTCCAGGGACTTTTCTGCTCTATTTTATGCCAGTGTCCCCAAGTTTTGAGGCACCTTTTTAGGCCCAAAAACCATGTCACTGCCTAGAAATAAATGCTACCTTCGAAATAAAAAGATAACAAGAGAATGATGATAAAAATGCAATTACTTGGACAATCCCTTGACTAGACTCCTACTAGCCATGACATGCATTCTGTCAAACATGTCACAAATATGTAATCTACAGGAGTAAACAACATATTTAAGCATGGGTGTCTCATACTTATCAAAGAATCACTAATAAGCATTGTGCCCTTATATCATTAGCTTCATTATCATCTATTAGATCATAGATACATTGTTCATTCTTTTACCAATCAAAACATGAGGAGAGCCATACATCATCATTGTCATAATACATGCTTATAACTAGCATAATAACAACATAAATATCAAGTATAAATTAGCCATAGATTCCACATATACACTAATATATTTACACATAAGATGTCAAGGGAAGAATCTCTTATTAGTGAATGCAAAAGCCAACACGGGATGGAACTACCATGTTCCACCCAACCATAGAATGGCTGAGCCAAATCTCTCTTTAACCATTCACCCCCATGCCATATTCCAAGCATGAATGTGGGACTCAACCCAAAAGAACCAACCAGGGCATCCCGAGGCTAAACCACCTCACCCTCATCAATAGAAACCAAGCTTTACCATAATCCATCCTAGATCGCTAGGACAACACAATAAACATGTAATAATAGAATTTACCATGATCTCCACCAGATCACGGGGCCAAAAAAATCATGGATTCCACCGTATCTCTCCACCTACACTGTGAGGAATTTTCTTGTCTCCTAGTCTCTCAGGCTTTACCATAATCCACAGTCTCATTCAAGGATCACTAGGCCCTAAACCAAGACACCATACTCTATGATTTACCATGTATCCCACCATTCACTAGAAAGGGTTCCTAGGCCTAATCAAGGGCAACCACCTCTAAGCTTTACCGTATGTCCTGCCATTCACCGATCGAGGATTCCTAGGCCCACCGAGGAAGCACAAAATCTAGCTTTACCATAGTCCAAAGTCTGATTCAAGGGTTACTAGGCCATGTGTTATATCATTCGGAGATACACCTCACTCATCTTTGAATCCATCCAAAAGTCAAGTTTAACCAAAACATGAGAACCACATCACACCATAGTTATCTGAATATGGCAAGGCTAGGTTGAAAACACTATCAATGCCAAGAGAACCCCATGCCATAACAACAAAGAACCACATGAAATATCATGCATGCCAAATCTAGAAAGGAAATCACACATGAAAATAGATACCTGCAAAGAATCCTATTATAGCTGCTTGATCCTACTCTTCCTTTCTTGCTTCTTCCTTCCTATTGTCTTATTTTCCTTTCTTGATCCAATTCCAAAGTGCTCCAATAAAACTCTAAGTGTCCAAGAGTGAGAGAGAGAGAGAGAGAGAGAGAGATAGAGAATAATGAGAGAGCTCCAAAACTGAACTGACAAAAGGTACCAACTAATCCTCATAAGTCTTTTTGTGAATGAGGCCTCTATTTTATTCATTTTCCATTATTTTCCTTCATTTTCCTCCTCACATGAAACCTATGACCTTTCACCTTCCTTTTCTCATATTTCCATTATTTTCATAAATAAATGTGCGAAAAATTCCATTCTTCCTCTCCAAAGCCTTAGTCATTTCCTTTGTCAATTTCCTTAGCCATAATAAACCAAATGAACACCCACACTAGGATGTCTTTTCCAGCATTCAACTTGGAATACGTGTCCCATCAACCATGGTTATTATTTTTTCCTTTATTAACTTTTATTGCATGGAATTTTCACCAAGGGTGTTACAGATACATGAAGTATGATGGCGATGATCCTATAGAAAATCCTTGAAACATGGGTCCACAATGCATAATTAGTGGATGTGAATTTGATCATTGTACATGTAAAATTGTTTATATCATGAGTATTGGTATGCCTACCTTAGTGTTGATATCATAATAATAATGTATTGTAACAGTTGATTGATGATTGGTCTCAACCAATAAACTCTCTATCCAAAATTTCCACGTGGTAAAGAATTTTAGTCCTCATCCCTAGCTTCTTACATCGTACTTTAGGGGGAAATGTGTTATAGGCCATTTTGTCACACTTATGCAAAAGGCCATGAACTTGGATCTCTCTCCATGCATCACACTTTGCATCAATCCCCTACATGGCCGAAAGAAAACTATTTCTCAAAGTCATAAGAATCCCGGATTACCTTATCTCAAAGCCATAATTTAAGACTTCATCACACTTAATCTCTTGACAAACTATGATGGAACATGTTGCACACATACATCTTGTGCTGGTCAATGCAGGTTCTCTTTATAAAAAGTACGTTGACACCTAGAAATGAGTAAAAATAAAATATAATTTTGAATCTTCCCCTTCTAAATGCTTCAGGAGTCAATTCTTCCATTCATTGTTGAAGATGATATTGAATTCCTACTTGTAAGGTTTTGTCTCTTATTCCATGGACCTTATCCCCTTTCAAAGTTGATCTAGTCCTAGTATGGTGGATCTAAAATTTCCTCATTTGTCCTATAAAAGCACTGCTTACTATAGAGTTTGGGTTGGCTTTTAGATCTAATTATTTCTCTTATGTTGTTCATTTTACTTTGGAGGTCCATAACCCATCCTTAGATGTTGATGAGATAGGAGGCTTATCATTGTGGAAAATAAAGGATGAGAAAGTTGGGAGAGATTCATAACATCAAGGCCTAAAAAGGGTTATAATATTTCTCTATTTCTATTAATACAAAGTTCATAGTTTTTCCCATACACTATGTCTTTTCATTTACATGTGTAGAATAAGATTCCTTCATTTCTTGTTTAGAGTTATCTTAATATATCATATTGTCTATTTTGGTCACTTTGTTTGTTTTGGTTGATTTGCAGGTTCCACTTTTGGAAGTCAAAGTAAGGGCTTGAGGGAGAAAATGAAGAGAATAAGAAAGCTTGCATTGGATTCCAAGTAAGTATTCTTCTTATGTTTCAAATATCTCTAGGGAAAGACATTGCATTTTGTCTGTTTGTTTCTAGGTTAAGCCGCTAAACCTAGGGAGATAACTTCTATTTGCGAAAGGGATTTATCCACAAAATAGGTAGTGTATAATATTTTGGATTGCATACACCATTGCTATCCCTCTCTCATCATGGTGTAGTTCAATTATGTTATACACAACTTCCTACTAGGTAATGAGATAGGATGATCTATATCACCTTCCCCTTGTTGTGCTGAGATTTCTCCTAATGCATTTGACAAAGCGTCAAAATGCACATGGAATTCCTTTTGCCAATTTGAGAATTCCAAAACTAGTGTAGTCACAATATTTTCTTTCAAGGTGTCCAAGGCTTACGAGCACTCCTCATTCCATTGGAACCTCATCTCTTTCTTTAACAACTTTCCTTTAGGTGCAGTAATGTGTTTGTATCCTCTAATAAACATTTAGTAGTAGCACATATGCCCTAGGATAGATTACAACTACCTAATGGATATAGGCAAGGGTAGATCCACTATGATTGCAATCTTTGTCAGATCCACCAACAGACATTGTTTACACACTACATGCCCCAACAGAATGCCAAAGGGAGAACAAAATATACACTTTTTAATATTTACTAAGATTTGTAGCCTTCTAAACCTGTCTAGAATCAAGCGCATAACTATTATGTGCCTTTTAAAAACACTAAACAAGTTACTGATATCCAAATAAACATCCAAAAAAATTTGGACAAACTCCTTAAAATTTGTGGCCATTATGCACAAAATGACAGACAACACATTCTTTAAGACGAATGGCATGACAATGCACTGAAAACACCCACATTACATTGTGAATGTGGTCTTGTGTCTATATTCCTTTCCAATATTCACCTAATTATTTCCTAAAAATATGTCAGTTAATGAGTAGGCCTCCTCCCTACCTACTTTCTCTAGTATTACTTATGTAAACAAAGTTGGAAAGGGGTCATGTGTCAACCATCATTCAACTTTTGAAGTTCCCCACAAATTCATATTCCCCCTGCCTTCTTATTTTGGACCATCATGGGCGTGACCTGTTTTGACTCTTCCACGATATCAATGATTCTTTCCCGTAGCATTTTTTCCATCTCTCATTTAACTTTCTCCTTGTATATCAAATTCAACTGCCAGAGCCTCTGCTTTACTAGTTTCACATTGGGCTTCAATGGGATTCTCACTTCACCCAATTCTCCAACAATTCTCTTCATCTCCTCAAATGTGTTGGGGAATATATCTTGATATTCACGAAGAAAATTGATGATATTACCCACTATGTCATCAACCAAATAGTCTCCTATGATTTCCATTTTGGGATTATCTTCCATCTAGATATTTACTTTATTCATTATTATCAATTATGTGTAATTTCTTGACTGCAACTCTAATCCATTGACCACAAACTCCCCTTCAAATTTAGGAATTTTTATATTCCTAGGGTCATAATCATCCTCTCCCAAGTAAGCTAAATTGTAACACTCCATGAAATCATATACATTTTTGGATGGTTTATGTTCAGAACAAAAAGGTAAGACCCTTAGCTATATTTTCTCCTCCATTGTGAATATCTTTAACCTTAGTAACTTCAAGGCCCTATACAATGTTGGATATTTTGCCTCAAAATGGAAAGTGGCCTTGAAACATTGTGCCATCTCATCCCATGGTATGGTCCCACTACAAACCTCTAATTCAACATACCAATCATGGATATAGTGTCCAAAGTATGCATAGACCAATTTACCTACTCACACTGTGATACACAACCTCAGGTCCATGTTTCAATGCATTGCTTTAGGTCATATCTTGGGAACTATATTCCTATGTATCTCACCCCACAGAATAATGAAATGGCCCTAAACCGAATGCATATCAAATGTTTATGTTGTGCCCATCCTTCAATCTAACCTTTGTGTGTAGTCCACCACCTAGCTAGGGTTGTGTGTAATGCAACATCTAGTGTGGGAACTCTTTGTCTCTCTAATACCTAGTCCCCAAATTTCTACACTACCATTATCCCTATCCAGTGCACTACTCTTGTGATGTGTGAACATCTTATGGTCCTTACTTTGTGCAGTCTATTTTTACAATTATCCAGTGTAACCTTTGAGTTAGAATATTAAGACCCCATGATGTGCCAACTAAGTACTCCATTAGTAGTGTGATACACATAATCCTCCCTATAGGATATAATATCATAAATTTTATCTAGCTCTTCTCTGCTTAATTCCTCCCTAACCGACTCAATGTACTGTTCTCCTTCCCTTTGGGTCTAATGGTGCTACTACTCAAACTTCCCTTACCTTGAAGATCATTTATATCTTCTTCAAGTTAATAATTACCTAGTTATATAATTCCCAATCAATTTCCAAAAAAGTAGGGTATGGGTTAGTGGCATTCACGATTTTGAGGACCCCATGATGTGCCAACTAAGTACCCCATTATAGTAGGATTCATATAATACTCCCTATATGTTATAACATTATAAATTTTATTCAACTCCTCTCTACTTAACCCCCCCTAACTGAATCAATGTATTGATCTCCTTCCCTTTGGGTCCAACGGTGCTACTAATCGAACTTAACTTACCTTGGAGGTAATTTATATCTTCTTCAAGTTAATAATTACCTAGTTATAAAATGCCCAGTCAATTTCCAAAAAAACAAGCTATGGGTCAATGTCATCCATGATTTCGATGACCTCAAAATTAGTAGTTCTTCTAACTCCATTAATGTTTATTCATACACTCATCAATCTACTAATCAAAAAGATGTGGTGCTAATTTGCTAGCCTTAACTAGATAGGGGACCACATTAGCTTCAATCTCCCCATCATTTCCCATGTACTCTTCAGCAAGATGTTCACATCAAATCCTATATCCAATATGATATTCTCCATATCATAGTTTCCCACCTATGTGTCGAATCTAAATTCCTTAATCGTTATTTTCCTTTGTGCCACCTAGTTTAGTGCACACGGTGAAGTTCCCATGATAGCCACTTTAGTCTCCTTTGTGCATTGTTTGACCATTCTTCTTAGTTTTTCTTGCGCCTTCACATTCCGTGCCAACTCAAGATAACTTTTCAATAGGTTCTAAATTGGGTTTATCTGCTGCTTCTAACTCTCTACAAGTAGTTTCATCATACACAAATTGTTGGCATTGTAGTGTTTCTATTGATGTCAATAGGTGTATAAGTCCCATGAATTGTATGATGTCAATAGGTGTATGTCCTATGCATTGTATGATGTCAACTTAAGGGGGGAGGAATGATCCAGGTGGACATTGGTGGCCACCTACCTATTCCACCTAGACCCCCCCATCAAGTGTATGTTATGAAGCTAAAATGCAAAGAGTGCTTTGTCATCTTGTCTAGAGACTACACCCGAAGCTGAGTTGAAAATGGAGTTGAAGAAGGAACTTACATGAGGGGACACAAGTGACTAGTTGAGGAAGGTTTGATGATGTGTACAAAGGTTTCTAAGGTGCTATTGAGA
This sequence comes from Pinus taeda, assembly GCA_000404065.3. Lineage (NCBI taxonomy): Eukaryota > Viridiplantae > Streptophyta > Pinopsida > Pinales > Pinaceae > Pinus > Pinus taeda. The sequence continues at coordinate 64,911 of APFE030734276.1, forward strand.
CTTATCAAGGCTTGGAAAGGTCCTACAGGTGTTGAAGAAGGTGTGCAAAATGTTAGAAGTAGTTTGATTGAAGTTTGAATAAGTTTTGGGCTAAAAAATAGGATAACTTGGGTCACAGCGGACAAGCTTGTGTTATAACTTGGGCCACGGTGGAGAAACCTATAGTATAAATAACTTCCCTAATGGACAACTATTGTTACCCCTTCTAGAGTAATTTTCCCGCATTATTAGAGTTGATTTGAGTAGATTTGAGTTTTCCTTCATCTAAAAGATGGTTAATGTTGAAAATAAGTCTCTCATTGAATGTAGATGATGGAGGATTAAGTCAAGGTGCAAGATATTGGAGTATGAAAAAGAGTGTTTCTCTCCCCATGTCTTTGAGCCATTATTGTTTGATCATTTCAGATATTTTATTTATATGAGGTAGCTTCATGTTAGAGAGGTTGGTTTATTTGTGAGAGTAATACATTGTAGAGGATAGAGAAACAGGGATGAGAGGAGAGACATAACTGTGGCAGATTGTTGAAGGAGACCATTTTATTTCAAAATTTTGTGTGCTTCCCTCAATAATTTTTTGATGCAAGTTTATGAAGGCATTTGATGGCAAAGATTATTGTTACTATGGAGATTAATTGTTAGCATATTTTATATAGAACACTTGTATTGCTAACATAGTGTATGCAGGGGTTTATATCTGAGTAGATCATGTTTTATTTCATATGGTTGTAGATTGTACTCATATCTCATTTGGTTGTTTTGTCCATACGTGGTTGAGATTTTGTGATTAGATTTATTGTATTACTAATGCATATAAGAGATTGGATGTGTGGTACTTTGTATATGAGATTTGTCATGGTGTTGCAAGAGTTATATGTATGTTGTTGGTTGTGGTTTTGAGTAGATAATTTGTTGCAGAGAGTTTGTTATAAGTGCAGATTGTACTTGTGAGTCCAGTGTGAAATTGAACGAAATGAGGCTCACATTTACCAGGCCTTTCCATTGTGAATCAGATGGTGGTTCTACCCATTGTTATTCATATGGCAGGATTTCCCACTCGCCTTTTAGGCTCGGCATCATAAGATATTATATATGTAATAACGCCTAATGACCCTAAATGAAAGGTTCTTTTTGCTCAGCCATTGAATCTTTTGAAGCAATTGAGACCGAAATTGCATTTTTGTGGGTTTGCTGCTAGCAAGCTTTCTCTTCGGCTTCAGCCTGTTAGGGGTCAGATCCTTTCATCTTACTTTACTCTACTAAATGGGATGTATGTAGAATGTATGGGCCATAGTTTGAAAATAGATTAAATGAGTTCCATGAGATGAGCTTGAAGGTTGGGGCCTTCCATGGGGGAGTGGTGGATTCCATCCAATGGTGGATGGATATTCTAGTGGTGCCTAGGTGACATTTATTCATAGTAGTGGCTTCCATCCATGGTATTGGCTTGCAAAGTCAAGGGAGTGGTGGCCTCTTGCAAATGGTGGCTTGCAAGGTTCATACAAATTGTGGCCTGGAGCGAGTAATGGATCACATTATTGGAAATTTGTGGCTTGGACACTAGTGGTGGCTAGCGATCAGATGTAAATTAAGATTTGAGAGTAATATAAATATGAAGACGAAGACTATCTTCTGGCACTAGATTTTACCCTTTGGGTTTCCAACATATATTTTGTGCGTCATGTTTTCATGATTTGTGTGGTTGTGCTTTGGTGATTACATGTTTCTTATTATTCATGCATGATGCTCATATGATGTATATGCTTATGTGTTGATATACTAATGTGCTACTAGTTTATTAATGCATGATTAAGTGTTTGTGATAAGAAAGGAAAAACTTGGTAAACTTTTTCATAAGGCACAATATTGATTCACCCTCCCCCCCCCAACACCCCAATATTAGTATTGTTCAAGGTTTCCAACAAGTGGTATGAGAGCAAGGCTCTCAGTAGAAGCCTAATCACTGGAGAGTAGATATGAACAGATCAAGTGGAAATTTTGAATTATTTTTCAGAATGGATCCTCTAGGAGTATTTGTCCTCATTGCTACGAATTTCAAGGTATGGCATGAGAATGTTAAATCTCAATTATTTTCTTATGGATCTAACATTTGGAGATTGGTATGTGAATTATGTGGAAGGGATCCACTCTCACCTAAATTATGTAGTAGGATGCTCAAGTAAGATGCATCATTTATGATAATCTCCATAATGCAGAATTGGAGAAAATAGGAGATGTAAAATATTCTAAAGAAATGTGGGACAAACTAGAGATCTTGTTTGGTGGTGATAATAGAAATAAAAATGGAGAGTTAGAGAAGACCATAAAAAATAAAAGAAAGAAAAAGATCCCAAAGAAGGAATAAAAACAAACTAAGAAAATGAATCCCCCTAAAGTGAATGGTGCAATAGACCATAATGACAAATCATAAATTAAAGCTTCAACTGAACTAGTTGTGCTACAACAAAATAGATCTGAAGGTAAAAATATGGACGACTTAATTTTGAGTTATGATCTTAACTTATCCAATGAATTGAAAAGTGAAGAAGAAAATGATTTCAACCTCCTTAAGGTAGAATATGAATTGAGAATGGTAGTAATTGAATATTTATCTATTGAAGTGAGTATGGTAACAATTGCATGTAAAAATCATGAAAATATTTTGCATATCTTTGATGAAAAGGAGAATGGGATTAGAGAGGAGATCCATGGCTTGAGGATGTAGTTGTAGGAAGAAAAAATAATAGATGATGTGTTGATGAGTCAAAAAAAGGAGACATACGTTTGAATTGAAGACTTACAAGGTAAAGTGGTCTCCATGAGGAAACGATTAGAGAAGAAGAATGATAAACTAAAGGACAATAAGAGCACCAAGATTTTGGATGGTATGATTCATAGCCAAATATCTCCTATGATGAGATAAGGTCTTGGATTTAGAGAGTACAGTTCACAACCAAGAAAAAACAACAATGAAGTACCAAAGAAGCCTACAATGAAGAATGGTAGTAAGAAAGGAAAGAGACATCAAATCCACAAATATAATCCAAGAAGATGATCAAAAGAATTTACATCCAGAAAACCATTCTCTCCTAGGATTAATAGTGGAAAATTTCATAGGAGTAAAAACTCCTTTTCCCCTTTGATGGAAGAGACTGAGTGCTTCATTTGTCTCAATTTTGGACATGTGGCAGCTACCTATAGGAGCAAAATGTACACGTATATGTAGCCATTTGAACATCCAAGAAGAGGACCCACATTTAGGTATAAAATATTTTTTAATGGTTATTATTATGATTGTAACCCATTTTGGCATAATGCCATTGATTGAATATCTAGCACAAGAAGTGGAGGAAAAATCAAACCAAAGCGAAGATTCAACATGAAAAATAGAAGATCAAATCCCTTGGCTTCATATCTTGGTCATGTGGAGTGTTATGTGTGCCATAATTTTAGGAACATGGAAAAATATTGCAATTTGTTCATATTCTTCAAGACATCAATTTAAAAGGAGAAACATATTAAGAGTAGACCTAGAATAAAGATAAAGGAGAGTGCTCAAGCAAAGAAGCAACCAAGGACTATGTGGAGGGAAAAGGCAGAAAAACTAGGAAAGTGTGGTATTGTGCTTTGCTCACATGATGAAAATGATAGGTAGTACATTGATAGCAAATGTTCCCGCCATATGTTAGGAGATAGGAGAAGATTCTTCTTTCTAAAGAGAACCAATATTGCAATGTTTGTTTTGAAAGTAATGAACACATAAGGGTGCTGGGAAGAGGTAAAGAATAATATCTTAAGAGTGAGCTAAATGGTTGATGGAGGCAAGGAAGTAGTATTCAGTTACAAATGTTGTTTCATCCAGAAAGAATGGGTCAAAGAGAGTGATCCTCCAAGGAGTCAGGGCCCAGACAATGTATATGTGTTGAAGGGAAGAGTGAGTAGAAGCAATATTTCAAGGAGAGCCTCTTAAAGTTTAGATTATAAGTAGGAGAGAGCAACCTCTTCTGCAGTCCATAGTTATTTGATGTATATTTATGATTTATGGTAGAATCACAAGTGAGATAGATAGCCTCGAGGGGAGTGTATGGTAGTAGCATATCGAAACATGATTAGTTGGTGGAGATGAGTAGCAACAACATGGTATGCTCATGAGCCTCGTGCATATTTAGGTCTATGATATCAACCTACCTATTTGATCAGTACCATATATATTTTCATGAGAGGAATATTACATTTTTCATCCAAATACATGTATATGTTATCAATGATAAGTTGGTTGAAAAGTTTGTACCAGTTATGCATAGAGGAGCTTCACTAATGTAAATACCATGTAGAGCACTCTTGTGAATTTGAGAAGCCATGTATCATTCATGTCTTTATCATTGAGTTGTTGGTTGTGTGGTCATTGTATCCAACATTTATTGTAGAGAAGTCATGTATGGTTGAATAATATTTTGGCATGCATAGTAGTGGACATATATTATTTCCATTTAAGCACATGTGTGTGCAAGGTATAGCCATATATTTTTTTGTTTCATCACTCATTAAATTGGTTGAGAAATACATGTCACGGAGAGGGTTATATATATCATCCATATGTGTCATTTTAGTCATGAATGTATTGCTTCAACCATATATGGGAAATTTGTATTATTACTACAACTATGTACATGCAGGCATTGTGTATCATTGGTGAAGGTTGTGTTGGAGAGAGTCTTGGTGATAGTCATGCATTGGAGTGAGAACTATGTTGATTCACACTTAAGCCATGTGTAGCCTTATTGATGTCATTGTCAAAACAAGTAATATCTTTGATATGGCCATGTATCACTCTTATGAAGCCCTGTAATATCTTGTTGATATTTTGGTCATAGTTGCATGGAGTCTTGGTCCAGTTTATTATCTCTTGCATAAATAAAAGAGGAATTTCCAATATAAAAATGTAATGTACAATAGTATGGGAAAGACGTTTGTAGCACCATTTCATGTTCAAGGGGAGCACGTTCAGCCTAGCAATGGAAGGAAACACATGGTGTTGGCATAGAGGCATGGTGATGGTTCAACATGGCATTGGATAGTACAACCCTATATTTTATTTCCATAGATATTTACAACAATTGGCATCTTGATTCTAATTCTTATCTTGTAGATGTTGGCAGTTGAATTTGTTCATCCTCAAACAAGTGGTATCAATCTATCAACATGGTCATTCATGCAAGAGGAGAGTGTTCAATATCTTAGAGGGAGTGTGTTCTTGATGGAATTGTGTCTTTGCCTTTATATGTATTGTTCTTGCCATGTATTTCACCTTTCCATTGACATCAAAGGGAGAGAAAGTGTTAATCTCAACTTCATTTGTCAAGTTCAGGTGGGAGACTTAGGTTGACATCAATGTCAAAGTGGGACCTTGTTTACATTATAGTGTTTCCATTAATGTCAATAGGTGTATGAGTCATATGCCTTGTATGATGTCAACAATTATATGGTTATCAAGATGAAATACAAAGAGTAGTTTGTCATCTTGTCTAAAGCCTACACCTGAAGTTGAGTTGCAAATGGAGTTGAAGAAGGAACTTACATGAAGTGAAATAAGTGGCTATTTGAGGAAGGTTTAATAATGTGTAAAGATGTTGGTGAGGTGTGATTAATACCTTTCAAGTCTTGGACAGGTCCTACATGTGTTGAAGAAAGTGTGCCAGAAGTTGGAAGCAATTTGATTGAGGTTTGACTGAGTATTGAGCTGAAAAATAGGGTAACTCGGGTCACAATGGAGAAAATTGTGTTATAACTTAGGTCATAGTAGATAAACCTCCATTATAAATCACTTCCTAAATGGAAAACCTATGTTACACCTTCTAGAGTGATTTTCCCACATTGTGTGCACATTCCACCAAATTTTAGGGCCATTCCCCATGGTAATTTCACATGGTATTTGATGATTAAAGTCAATTCAATTTTGCCTTCATCTATAAGATGGTTAATGTTGAAAACAAATATTTCAATGAATGTAGATGATGGAGGATTTAATCAAGGTGGAATATACCATAGTATGAATAAGAGTGTTTGTGTCTCCATATCTATGAGCCATTATTGTTTGATCATTTTAGATATTTTATTTATAGGAGGAAGCTTCATGTTGGAGAGGTTGGTTCATTTGTGAGAGTAATATATTGTAGAGAAAAGAGAACCAATGATAAGAGGAGAGACATAGCTATGGTAGATTGATGAAGGAGACCAGATCATTGTAATAGTTTTCTATGTGTCCTTTAACAATTGTTTAATGTAGCATTATGAAGGAATGTGATAGAAAAGATTGTTTCTATTATGGAGATTAATTATCAACATATTTTATATAGCACACTTGTATTATTAACATGGTGTATGTAGGGTTTTATACCTAAGCAGATCATGTTTTATTTCATATGGTTGTAGATTGTACTCCTATATTGTATGGTGGTTTTGTTGATACACGGTTGAGTTTTTGTGATCTTATTTGTTGTGCTACTAATGGAGTTATTTTGAGAGTGTGTACGCAGGAGATTTTATGTGTGGTAATTTGTATATCAAATTTTATGTGGTATTGTAGGAGTTATATCTATGATAATGGTTAAGATCTTGAGAATATCGTTTGTTGTAGAGAGTTTACTATATGTGCATATTTTATTAGTGAGTCTATTGTGAAAATGGAAAAAATGAGGCTCACATTTGTTTTGTGTAGAATTTATGGGCCATAGTTTGAAAATAGATAAAATGAGGTCCATGAGATGATATTTAAGGTTGGGGTCTTTAGTGTGGGAGTGGTAGCTTACCAAGCAAGTGGTGGCTTGCATATTCAGGTTGTAATGACCTCCTTCAGGTAGTGGGCTGAGAACTTGGTAGTGGTAGATTTTATCTAGTGGTGGTTGGATAGTTGAGTGGTGGTTGGGTGAGACTTATTGAAAGTAGTGGCTTCCAATAGGTGATGGCCTGGAAATTCAAGGGAGTGGTAGATTTTTGCAGGTGGCGGCCTACAAATTTCATACAAGTTGTGGCCTACAACAAGTAATGGCTTGCATGATTGGAAAGTTGTGGCTTCCACATCGGTGGTGTCTAGTGATCAGATGTAAATGAATATTTGATATTAATTGATAGACAAAGATTAAGACTATTTGCCAAATGTGGTTTTTAAACTTTGGGTTTCGACCGTATATCTTGTGTCTCATGTGTTGATGGTTTGTGTGTTTGTGCTTTGATGATTACATGCTTATTATTACTCATGAACGCTACTCATATGATGTATATTCTTATGTGTTGTTCTATTAATATATTGTCGATTAATTAATGCATGATTAAGTGTTTGTGATAAGAAAGTAAAAAATTGGTAAAATCGGTCATCATGCACAACATTGATTCACCCCCCTTCTCAGTATTATTCAAGGTTTCCAAAGTGTATGGCATTGAAAAATCTTGAATTCCCTCTCCTCTATCCCATTCCAAAATGACCACTTCCCTTTGTGATTCTTTGTAATTCACCTTCTCCTTGGTTGGATCAAACATTGGAGGACATTAGAAAGCCTTCTTCACCCATTATGGTTATTGATTTCTCTGCTTTGCAGCATCAACCCATATCTTGATGTTTCCTTGTGTCACTTCCCCAACTCGTGGTTGAGCTCTAAAAGGATTGACCACTATCATTTGCACATTTGGGCCCTTCTTTTCCTACCACTTTGCAATCAATTAGGGACAATTTTTGGTCGCATGATCCAATGCACTACAATAGGTACATGTGCAGCAGAGGTTAGGGAAATCATATATAAGTTCCCCCTACTATCCGTAATTATAAAAGATAGTGGATCCTTGACCTATTCTGAATCCACCTCCTCCTCTCGTTTATCCTATAGGACCTCTAGCTTCCCTTCATTATCCTTTATAACACACTCCTGCCACATCTACCCAAGAAATTGACCATCTAGGGTAAACATGTGTAGAGATGCCACTATGATAGGATTTGACCTCCTAAGTCATGTTAAGGAAGTGGAACTGATAGAAACACACCATCCAGACATTCAACATTAGCATTAGGACCCTCAGGATCTAATCCAACCTTTCTACCAACCAGCCCCTGGGTCCCACTAAGATTTTGGACCACTTGACCTTTGTACGCTCTCATGCTATGGGCATGCCAACATTGAGGAACCTCTGTACACTCTCACAAACCTACAAGCTAGCTTCTAGGGACTTTTTTACACAGTGTTGTGCCAATGCCCCTAGAATTTGAACCACTTTTTTAGGCCCAGAGCCCAGGTCACTCCGCAGAATAGAATGACATCTTCAAAATAGTAAGATATCAGGGAAATGTTAGTATAAATGAAATCACTTGAATAATAACTTGACTAGACCCACACTAACCATGACAGGAATTTCGTCAAACATATCATGAATATGTAATATATAGGGATAGATAATATATTTTAGAATAGGGGTATCATACTCAGCTGAGAATTGCTAAGAAGAATTGATGCTTAAACACATAAACTACCATTTCATCCACTAGGTCTAGATACATTGTTCATTCATTTACCAGTAAAAACATGATTGGATCCATACATAACTACTCTCATAAAACATATATATAACCAACATAATAGTAACAAGAATACCAATGAAATCATTTCCATATGATACACATATAAACTACTATAATACTCATAGAAATACAAGGAGAAGTAACCTCTTATTGATGATGCAAAATCCAAACCCGGTATGGGACTTTCACTTTCCACCCGACCATAGAATGGCTAAGCCAAATCTCTCTTCAACCATTCACCCCTATGCCATATTCTAAGCATGAATGTGGGATCTCATAGAACACATCAATCCAAAACCATCCAAGGCTTCCAAAGGCCATCCACCTCAACCCATCAAACAATGATTATGCCTCACTGTTAGACATCACAAAACCATCATTAGAATAGTCTCCATCCAAACCTTCAAGGGATTCCAGAGCATTTGTTCTAACAAAGGCTTTGAGGAATAGTAACTTAACCCACAACTGTCACTGGGATTCCAGAGCATTTTTCCAACCAAGGCTTCCATAACTAGTAATTCAATCCACCAAATTCTTCCAAAGTGTTTTTCCAACCAAGGCTTCCAAGACTAGTAACTCAACCCAAGCCGTTATAGGGTTTCCAAAGTGTTTGTCCAATCCACATGCATATTCCATGCATACCAAAACTAGTGAGGAAAACATACATGCAACTTAGTACCTACTAGCAAATCCCACTATAGCTGATGATCCTGATGTACTCTTGAAATTTCCTTCTCTGCCTTTGTCTTCTTTCTCCAAAAATCCAAGTATGCCATACCCTCCAAGAGTGCTCCAAGAAAACTCTAAGTATCCAAGAGTATGTGAAAGAGAGAGAATAATGAGAGAGCTCCAAAACTGAACTAAAAAAAGGTTACCAACTAGTCCTTAGAAGCCTTTTCCTTAATCAGGCCTCTATTTTCCTCACTTGCCATTATTTTCCTTTAATTTCCTCCTCACATGTAACATGTGACCTTTCCCCTACCTTTTCTCCTAATTTCCATTATTTTCATAAATAATTGTGCCAAAATGCCATTTTTCCTTTCCAAAGCCTTAGCCATTGCCTTTGCCAATTTCCTTGGCAATTAACCATTCACAAGTGATCCCCATCACTATATTTTTTCCCAACATTAAGCTTGGAATAAGTGTCTCATCAACTGTGGTTATTATTTTTTCCTTTATTAACTTTTATTACATGGAATTTTCACCAGGGTTGTTACAAAATCCTCCCCCTTGCGTTGTAAGAAAAATATACTTGCAATGGAGCTTTATAACTTAGCTCATTGCAGTGTTTACAATGATCAACCTGCTAAGAAGAAAACCAACATAAAAACATAACAAACATAACATCATAATGACATGAAACCCATGCCTCTTATTGGAGATTTATAACATAAATCATGGTGATATTTACATCCATATACATATCTATATATAACAACATCACCAAAACATATACCAAATCATCTACCAAGACATATACCAAAACACCATACCAAAATTTCATTGCCTCAACTAGAAAAAAAGAAGGGTACATAGCCAACATCTAATCCACCATCTCCCATGTATATTAATTGGGCCTAAAGTGCTTCCATTGTACCTTAACCTACTCGATTTCTTAGTTTCGGAGCATGAGCACTTTTTTCTGCAATATACATTGAGGATTCGGCTAAAATTATCCATATGAGTCCACCTACAATATAGATTAGTCAATCACATCCTTAGCATATTTAACATACTTTTTAAGCAATGACACATGGAAAACATCATGGAATTTCACTGTCGGAGGCAGTGCAAGTCAATAGGCTACTAGCCCAATCCTCTCAACAATACTGAAGGGTCCACAAAACCATGGTGCCAACTTGGCACATGATCCAATATGTAAGGATATTTTGCGCAAGTACACATATTCCCCAACCTGGAACTCCTTGAACAACCTATTATGATCTACATATCTATTCTACCTATCCTATGTTGCCTTTATATTCTTCTTTATCACCTGCATTTCCTGTTCCACATCTACCAACATGTCTGGTCCAATCAACACCCTGTTAACTGAATAACTCCAATTGACAGGAGTATTGCAACTCTGCCCATATAATGCCTCAAATGGACTCATCCTTAAATATTCCTTATACCCATTTTTGTAAGTTAACTCTACCATTGTAAGATACTCTTCCCACTTCCATTGTTGATGCATCACATACATCCTCAACATGTCCTATAATATATTATTGACCCTCTTTGCCTATCCATCTGTCTGTGGATGATAAGTTGTACTAAAGGCCAACTCTATGCCAAAACCTATAAATAAATCCCTCCAAAACTTGGAAGAGAACTTCACATCCCGATGTGACACGATCTTCTTCGAAACACCATGCAGTCTGACCACATCTCTGATGAATACCTATGCACACTTCTAGCTGAGAATGTTGACTTCACTGGAATTAAGTGTGCATCCTTTGTCAACCTATCCACAATAACCATTATGGAATCATGTTGTCTCACTATCCTCGGTAAACTTATGATGAAGTCCATATAAATAACTTTCCATTTCCATTCTAGAATCTCAATCGGCTGTAGCAGTCCACCTGAATGCTTACACTCTACTTTCACACACTGAAAATCAAAACACCTAAACACAAACTATGCTACATCCCTCATCAATTTTGGCCAATAATAAAATATCTTCACTATATTCAGTGTCTTCTGGTAACCTGGGTGACCTAAATATGGTTTTGCATGAAACTCTCTCAATATCACCTTCTTGAGCTCACTGTTATCTAGCACATATATCATGTCTCTAAATCTAACCCATCCATCTATTGTTAGGCAATAGTCCACATCGTATGCACCTGCAACTATACCTTTACCACTACCTATAGTTGTTGATGAGCCTCAATATTTCAACAAGAATGATGCAACTCCCGAGGCTACCAACTTTAATTATCAACTCATGGTTCATACAAACTTAAGAGGTATTGGCACTATATGTGCAGCGTACAATGTGTCCTTCTTTCATTGTCATGATGTAATGTAGTGAATGTAATGAAATCAAATCCTAAACAAATTGCATAAATGGAAATGTTACTTTGAAAATAAATTAATCATAGGCAAGAACAACAATTTGTAATTAAAATCCTAAGAGCATAAATTCAAATATATAGGCCTAATCTACTCTTTAAAAAGGAATGTCCTAATTGGTGTTTTATTCTTCTTCAATCATGGATTTATAGCTTAGGGGTTATGATTCAACCTTGAGGGACAAAAACCAATTTTTTTGAGCAAATATGGTCAAGTATGTACGTGCTAGAAGAGTGTTGTAGGAAGTTATAGGTGCTGCTACAGGAAGTTACAGGATTTGCTACAAGAAGATATAATTCACTGAATAACCAAGAAAATCAAATCCAAATTGGATGGGACACATTTTTTTATTTAATATTATGTCTTAGGTCTCCATTCCAAGTGGAATCACTCAAAAATACCTTTGTCAACACATGCTAAAAAATAGAAAACAATTACTAGTGTAAATCTAGAAATTCGAGAACTAGTGAACTAGTTAATCTATCAAATGTATAGCTTAATCAAGTAAAAATGAAATGGGGTAAATTTTTTTATTAACTTGAATGTTTCTATGAATTAATTCAAGTAGAAACAACTCAATTGACTCTCATTAGCATTTTCTAAAAAATAGCATAAAATTACTACTATTTGTTGCAAGGGACTTCCAGAAATTTAGATTTGGAAATAAGAAAACTAATCCAAGTAGCTCAATGATTACTATGACCTTAAAAATTTGTTCCAAGTATGAAATCATGCTTTTTACCTTGCAAAACAACTTACTTCAACCATTTATCTCAATCCTACAACAAGAAATCATCAATAATAAATGCAGAAATAGAAAAAACCATGAACAATAGATGCATCTGAATAAGAAGAGAAAAGAAGACAAGTAAATTATATAAAAGGGCTATGAGGCTCTTGGGATGGTCAATCCCAAGGTAACTCAAATTCCTATGTAGGGGACCTAGATTTAGAAGCTGAAAATTGCACCAAACTTCATTATTTCCATCAATACATTTACATCCCTGCAAGAAATGAAAGTGGAGCTGCAAAAATACTAGTTTTCTCCACAAGAAGACTAAGAAAAACCAACCCCTAGAGGAAATTTGAATTGGTACTTATACAAGATTATCAGCAAGCATTCTCCTTGAAAGTAGGAAACTTTCCCCTCCAAAATCCCTCAAATAGTGGATCTGGTTCCCAACTAGGAATCTGCATTAAATGACAGGGAACACATTCCTAGGTTTTCTCAATCATTGGAGCTCCAACATTTTTGAAATAATTTCAAAATATGTTATTGATTTATTATCCAATATTGATCCTCTTGTAGTAGGGAGAAAGTCCCTAAATTATCTCCTCCTCCAAATCTTCATAATCTAACCAATATTCTCACAATATTCTACAAAAATAAATAATATTAGGCACACATATGAAATCATCTCTAAACCTTCATAATGAACATGTTAAGGCTAAAAATAATTATTAAGTGTAGAAGGAGAGGTTTAATATAGCCTTAATGTGCTTAAGAAAGGTTAGATGGGCCTTAATTTGTGTCTAATTTGGAGGCCCATCATCTGTACTTATATTGTCACATGTACCTGTAGTTGTACGTGTACTATCACCTATACCTATACCTATAATGTCACTTGTACCTGTACTTGTACTGCTCTATTGCAACCTGTGCATAATATCCATATACCTGACATCTTGCTAACCTGCCTGCAAGATCCTATCCTGTAAGTCTGTCCCATAGGAGCTCATAGCTCCCAAGTGATTTACCTATATATGCCTGCTAATAGAATTCGCCACTCTATTCTCTTTGCCTTTGACATACCTGATCTCAAAATCGAACTCACTGATCATAGCCAACCACCAAGCCTACTTACCATTCATACTTGGTTAATCAAATAGATACCGCAAACCACTATGATCACTCATCAATGTAAACCTCCTACCCAGAAGATAGTGTCTCCACATCTTCAATGCATGTATTATCGTTGCCAATTCAAGATCATGTGTGGGGTATTTCTGATCATAGTCATTTAGTTTTTGTGACTCATAGAATACCAGATGTCCATCCTGCATAATGACTCCACCAAGTCCCTTCTTGCAAGCATTTAAGCATACCACGAACTCCTTGTTCATATGTACAATATTTAGCACTGGTGCATGTGTCAACAACTTCTTAAGTTGCTCAAAACTAGCCTCACACTCCTCTGTCCATTCAAAATTTTTGCCTTTCCTCTAAAATGATGTGATAGGATAAGAAATCTGTGAGAAATTCCTGATGAGCCTCCTATAATAGCCTACCAATCCCATGGAGAACCTTACCTCATCTACATTCTTAGAAGCTACCCACTCCTTAATGGCCCTTATCTTTTCTGGGTCTACTACAATTCCCTCCTTGGAGAGAACATGACCCAAGTAGTGTACCTCAGTCTGAAAGAAATTACACTTACTTAGATTAGCATACAATTGATGCTATCTTAACAACCTCAACACTGCTGCTAAATGCTTGGCATGCTCTTCCTCATTTTTAGAATATGCCAATATGTCATCAGTGAACACAATAACAAGCTTATCCAAATATGGATGCAACACACTATTTATCAAGCACATGAGTGTAGCTAGAGCATTAGTTAAGCCAAATGGAACTACAAAAAACTCATAATGCCCATACCTGGTCTGGAAAGTTGTCTTGTAAATGTCCTCATGTTTAAAGCTTACCTGATGATATCTAGATCTCAGATAAATCTGCAAGAACACTGCTTCTCCCTTCAACTAATTGAATAAGTCATCAATCCTCAACAAAAAATACCTATTCTTGATGGTCACTTTGCTCAACTACCTATAATAAATGCATAATCTGAGAGTACCATCTTTTTTCTTCACAAACAATACCGATGCGCCCCATGGTGATACACTTAGCCGAATGTATCCCTTGTCCAATATTTCATTCAACTACAACTTCAACTCTACCAACTCAGGTGTGCTCATCCTATAAGATGATTTTGATGTTGGAGCTACCCTTAACACCAAATCAATAGAAAATTCTACTTCTCTATGAGGAGGAAACTCTATTATGTCCTCCGGAAATACATCTTGAAACTATTGTAGAACTGGGTACCTGCTCAAAACATCTGCATCCTCAACTTCCTTACCCTTGTCACTAGAAATGTGCACTACAAAGAACATACACACTTTCCTAGACCTATGCTTTTCTTCCATAGTTGTTACCATTCTAACTAATGTGGCTTTCTTCTTGCCTTGTAAGACTCTTAGTTCTCCATTTTCATCCAAGCACTCAATAGCTTTTTCATAAAAATCCACCTTGATTCTATGAAGGTACAAACAATCCATGCCCAACAACATACTGTATGATCCCAATGGTAATGGATTAAAATGTGCTATGGTAGGCATACCATTCAAATCAAATGCACAAGATCTTACCCAATGGTGAAATCGCTTATTTGTACCTATAGCCAGCTGCACTAACCAAGATTCTACATGCAATTCCTTACTCAAACCACACTTATCCACCATGTCAAGACTAACATAGCTATAATTAGATCTAGGGTCAATCAGAATAGAAATAACTTGATCAAAAATCTTACCATCCATCTCAATCATAGATGGCTGATGGTCTTCCTATTTATTATCCAATGCTGCATATATATGAGGAATGCTCTGACCAACATCCCCAATAGTCTTTGCATATTGTGCACTATATATCTGAGGCCTACCACCTTGATTTTGTGGACAATCTCTCCTACGATGATCTTTTCCACAAGTCCTACACTCTATAGGCTTCCATCCTGCATCCTTATTCTTATCTGCGGATCAAAATCCATGTCCTCTATTTGATGCATTAAACTTCTTAGATGGCACTACATTATATTTATTAATTGTACCCTGAGGTATTTCTCACCTTCTATCCAATTTTCTTTTGTCGTTTGCATTACCTTTCCAGTCTAGCTTAGTCTCAAATCTGCTCTTTGATTGTTCATATCAATGCCTTAACTTTCGAATGGCCTCCTCCAATGATTTAGGTTCATTGAACTCAATCTTGTCTCTGAATGAAACCAAAAATACACTGATGAACCTCTGAATATTGGCCTTCTCGTCCATGATATAAGGCACATACCTCAGTAACTCCAAGAACCTGCTAGTGTACTCATCATCTACCATTGATCCCATCTTTAGTTCATAGAATTATTTCTCCCTTTCATCAAAGTATCTCTCTAACAAATACATCTTCTTGAATAGCCACTCAAACTCACTCCAAGTCAAGTCTTCCTCATGAATACATCTGACATTATTTACGTCTTCCCACCAAATGTATGCCTTACCTTTGAGGTTTAATGTAGCTATTCTGGCTTTCATGTTCTTTGAATAATCATGCAGCCTAAAGAACTTCCTCATGCCAAGAAACCATGCCTCTACATCCTCTAGTTTCTTCATCTCTCCATCAAAAGTAGAGGACTTTCCTTTCTAAAAATCATCTAGCAAGTATCCCCTACCACTTGTCCTATAAGGATGATAATGATGATGATCATAGTGCCCATCTAAATCATAACTAGAATAATATTTGTGTTTATCCCTTCTTCTTTTTAGAGTGTCCAACAATCTTCCATATCTAACTGTGTCATCTCTCTCTGACCTATGATCGCCATACGACCTTCTACCATATGCCCCATTAGTTTTTTCCTCCTGCTCATAGCTGATCTGGCGTGGTCCCTGTCACTGTAAATCTGACAAACTCTGAAGTATCACATCATTTATCTCTGCTTGTTTCTCCTCTGTCTGCATGATTCTATCATTATTTGCCTTACAAACTCCTTATTTCTTCCTTTAAGCTTCTAAGTGTATTTTCCAAATCAGAAGAGTTCCCAACACCATACTGCTCATTTGATTCATTAGGAGAGTCTTTGTACTCTACCATCTTGCTAGCCATTTGATGTTTCTTCTTGCAAGGTAGATCATGTCAGCTAAACCAAATTACAATAAACAAACATACCTTAGTATAGCTTGGGGAGGATACCTTGTCTACAACATCAACAAATCAACATGATACATGTATAACATAATAATGACAACATATAGAAACATAATGTATAAGCATATAACCATGCAACCATCATTCTATCTAGGGTCTAGTAATCAATGCATGACCTTAACAACAACTCATAGCACGATCTCGTGCATGACAACAACCACTACATCATTGTACACTTGACCACATATGAACATTAACATGCATAAGCAATGTGTAACCAACCATACACATGCATAAACACATATGGTCAGCATAAGCGAACAATACTTGAAACCAAACACACAATAATGATACATGTAACCAAGCATACAAGAATGTAGCAAACATACAAGAATGTAACCAACCATGCAAAATGATACATGTAAATGACATATAACAACATGTAGCCAATCATACACTCATAATGATGCATCCCGTAATAACAACATCAACTTCCACATGATGACATCACTACAACCATGATCAACATCATGCAAATAAAACAAGCACATGGAATGAAAGCATAAGAGACACACATGCAATCGACATGCATGCATGAATGACACAACCCATCCAATCCGAGGGGTGAACCATGATCTAATACCACTCTATAACACCCTCCTTCCACATCTACCCAAGCAACCATCTAGGTAGGGTAAACATGCAATGAGAGGCCACTATGACGTGCTTCAACCTCCTAAGTCATGTTAAGGAAGTGGAACCGATGGAAACACACCATACAAAAATTCAACATCAGCAATAGGACCCTCAGGAACCAATCCAACCTTTCTGATAACCAGACCCTGGGTCCCACTAAGATTTTGTACCACTTGACCTATGTACACTCTCATGCTATGGGCATGTTAGCATCTAAGGACCTTTGGACACTCTCATAGGCCTAGAGGCTAGTGTCCAGGGACTTTTTTGCACAGTGTTGTGCCAACATCCACAAGATTTGAGCCATTTTTCTAGGCCCAGAGCCTAGGTCATTGCCCAGAATATAATGTCATCTTGAGAATAGTAAGATAATAGGGAAATGGCAGTACAAATGCAATCACTTGAATAAGACCTTGACTAAACCCCTACTAGCCATGATAGGAATTTCGTCAAACATACCACGAATATGTAATTTACAGGTGTAAATAACAAATCTATGCATAGGGGTATCATACTTTGCTGAGAATCGCTAGGAAGAATTGATGCCTCAATACGTCAACCTACATTTCATCCATTAGGTCATAGATACATTGTTCATTCATTTACTAGTAAAAAGATGATGAGAGATTACCATATATATTATAATATATATTATATATAACCAACATAATAGCAACATGAATACCAATGAAATCAAAACCATATGATCTACATATGAACCAATATAATACTCATAGAAATACAGGGAGAAATAACCTCTCATTGATGATGCAAAATCCAAACTCAGGATTGGACTTCCACATTCCACCCAATCGCAGAATGGTTGAGCCAAATCTCTTTTCATCCATTCACGGCCATGCCATATTCCAAGCATGAATGTGGGATCTCATAGAACACATCAATCCAAAACCATCCAAGGCTTCCAAAGGCCATCCACCTAAAACCATCAAACAGTGATTCCACCTCATAGTTAGACATCACAAAGCCATGATCAGATTGGTCTCCATCCAATCCTTCTATGGCTTCTAGAGTATTTTCTCCAACCAAGTCTTCAAGGACTAGTAACTCAACCCACAGCTATTGTCAGGATTCCAAAGAGTTTTTCCAACCAAGGCTCCGAGGACTAGTAACTCAACCCACCAAGGGCTTCCAGAGCACTTGTCCAACCAAGGCTCCCAGGACTAGTAACTCAACCCAAGTTGTTACAGGGCTTCCAAGGTGTTTTTCTAACCAAGGCTTCCAGGAACTAATAACTCAACCCAAGAAAAGGAAACATGAGAACCAACCAAAAGAAAAGAATGAAATAAACCCACAATCTCCATGGCTATCCAGGAAATGGCAAGGCTAGGAAATCCACTGTCCATCCAGGAAATCTTCCATGCTAGTGACAAATCATGACCAATAATCCACATGCACATGCCATGCATTCCAAAACTAGTGAGGAAAAAATACATGCAACATGGTACCAACAATAAAATCCCATTGTAGTTGTTGATCTTGATGTCCTCTTGTGCTTTCCTGCTCTTCCTTTGCCTTCTTGCTCCAAAAATCCAAGTATGCCACACCCTCCAAGAGTGCTCCAAGAAAACTCTAAGTATCCAAGAGTATGAGAGAGAGAGAGAATAATGAGAGAGATCCAAAACTAAATTGACAAAAGGTTACCAATTGATCCTCAGAAACCTTTTTATGAATGAGGCCTCTATTTTCTTCATTTTCCATTATTTTCCTTCAATTTCCTCCTCACATGCAACCTATGACCTCCCCCTCCCTTTTCTCCTAATTTCCATTATTTTCATAAATAATTGTGCCAAAATGCCCTTTGTCCTTTCCAAAGCCTTAGCTATTGCCTTTTCCAATTTCTTTAGCCATTAACCAAACACAAGTGATCCCCATCACTATGCTTTTGCCCAACATTCAACTTGGAATAAGTGTCCCATGAACCATGGTTATTATTTTTTGCCTTTATTAACTTTTATTACATGGAATTTTCACTAGGGTCATTATATCCTTGACATAGCCAATTATACTGACCAACTTAATTACATCCCTATTGGTTGAAGCCTATTATAGTGGCTACATTTTCCTCCAGTCCTTATACCTAGAATGAATCAAAAGTGTGCTCACACATCAACTCTAGAGCACATTAATGTTGGATATCATGTCCCACCATATTGCAAAATTCAGAGAATACATTTCACATGGAGGCCTCATATTAATGCATCATTGGAAAATTTTATGCGGTGTGGCCCTACACTAAGTACACTTTGCACCACAAGCCTCTACCTTGCATAAGCATATTGGCTATGCCAATTTCCATGTAATCCATTAGCAATTTATAGTCATTCTTGTGGTGACCTTATGTACTATAGATGGTGCACCACACCTCCTCCTGTTTCTCTTTTCCTTTAGTCAAATCATGCAATTGGAGGGTTGAAATAGCAAGTTGAGACTACACTTTCACCATTTCATTAGGATCTTGAATCTTTGGTTCACCAAGTCTACCAAATTGTGTTCCCTCAAGACTCTAGTCACTTGCATTTATTCTCATCCTCTAATAGACCTTTCTCACCCATCCATGGGCTTCTCCTTGCAGAATACATTGATGTTTGCTAGCTTCCTCCTGCATCACTCTATCATAACCTCTGTCCACTCCTTAATGTGCCACCCTCCAAAGTTTTTATCTTTATATCATATTCTTGTATGAATTTCTTAACATTCTCTGTGTCATCCACAGTCTCCCATGTAAAACAAAGTAGCTGATCAAATGAGATTGTAACCCTAAAATAAGAACTCTTGCCAAAAAACCCCCAAAAAACATCAAAAAATTCCAAAAACAAAAAGTGTGTATGTTATAACAAATTTTTATGCAATAACATTTTTTTTGGGTAAATTTTCAACATTTTTTAAAAATTACAGTAAAAACCAATTTTTTTTGCACAAAAAACACCTTGAAATCAATAAATGTTGATGTTGGCATCAAGTTTTTTTTTTTTCCACAAAAATTCCTACAATTTTTAGCAATGACATTAAAAAAATACCATGACTTCAAAAATCATTAAAATACCAATAGTTTTCAATAATAAATTGAAAATAAAATATCATTAATTTAAAAAACCTAAATTTCCAACAAATTTCAACCATGGCATTATGACTCTAAAAATGCAACAATTTTGGCATTTTTCAACTATGGCATTAACACTAAAATATCAGGACCCCAAAAAACCTTAAAAATTCAACATTTTTCCGCCATGGAATTATATCATAAATATAACAAACCTTTTATTTTCAACATATTTCGAGATCAAATATGATGACAAAATGAAACCTTAAAAATAAATACCTAAATCAAGAAGTGTAAAATTTCCTACAAATTCTCTAAAAATCTACCTCTGAGATCTATGTAGAAAATCTAACTGTAATTTAACTTAATAATACAATATACCAAAGCAAAATACTATAATCTACTTCTACTATCAAACTTGTTTTGCGGAAGCTTAAAGATTGAGAAAGTTCGAGCTGAACACATATAACCAAAAGAAGAAGAATCAATGCACAATACACATGAAAATACTCAGGGGAAAGCCTCAACTAAAAACCCCACTATCTGTATTATCATACAAGGTGGAAATACATCAGAATTATACAAAGTCTTAGCTCTCACAGCTAGCCAACTCTCACTACAATCCTCCTAGATGCTCACAAGCAATCAAAGCTTCTCACAAGCCTCCTCCTCTGCCCTCCAAGCTCTTATTTCCTTGCACTGCTCCTAGTGGATGATTCTCACCTCACTAAGTGGAACACTGCTCTTACACAGTGTAAAACTACACAATCCTCAAGGAACCTTAACCTAACTACATGGATGAGTTTCCTTTATAGGAAAACAGATGCAACTGATAGTAACTTGTCCTTGACATTTAGCTCAACTGGGTCTTTCTCAGAACATACATGCATGAGTTAATGATGAGAGAATATTCAGTTATCTAGAGTACACTAGTTGAGTGCATGCATGCATCAACTGACTGATAACTCACAATTAGTTCCTCAAATATTTTGGAACTAATTTAACTAGACTTAACTCAGTAAACTGAGCTAACTAATTACAACTCAAATATAACTCAATCTTATATCCTTAATTAAGGGATAATCTCCTTAATTTAAGGGATAACTATTGCATGACTTCAGAAAGACTTCTAACTTGAATTTCTCCAACTAATTAATCCATAATGAATTAATTAATTATTTCCAAGAAGCCGGTGAAACTAAATAAGATTTTAATTCACAATTTTAATTCAAGGACAAATTAAAATGGGAATATTTTGGATTCTATTTTTATCATTTCTTGTTGCTATTTCCAGCACTCCCTCTCAACAAGCAATGAATTCAACTCGATCTTGATCTTAAACCTTTGGAATGTTCTACATGCAACACTTCTCTCTATGTTCTTGCTCTAGCAACTCCAGAAACCCAAAAAGCATCCAACCTGAATCAAAATGAAGCCTCTGTCATCAAAGTTTCTCACTACTATTGCCTCTGTCAATTGAAAAACTCTACACTTCTACTGACTCAACCTTTTTGCATTGTTGTCAATCCTTCTCTGTGCTCTTTAGTATATGACTACTCTAGCCTATGTCACTTTAATCTCTGACTGCATCAATCCCACTGATTCCTCATGCTACATCCGTGCTATTGCTAGTCCTTTCTCCCAACACTGCATCCACACTGCACCTCCTCTCATCATGTTGCATCTTGTTGCCTATTGCTGCACTACAACTCAGTTACTAAGAAGTAAGTAACTGACCTCCCTGTTGGGCTAGAAACACCCTCTGATGTTGAAGCTCACTATGCCGCTCCATTCGTATTTGTCTTTACCCACTCAACTAGTCCTTCTACTCCTCGTTGGGGCTCCTGTAGCAAGGTCTCATCAAAGAGGCTGGGTACCTCAAAGATCATGCCCCTATTTCAGCCTTCTTAGGACTATCACTCCACATCACCCCACCTCACACTTGGAAGTATGGCTACATGTGATCCCTCTGCTGACTCTAATTGTGGATCCTCCACAATTGTCTGAGACTTCTTCTGGGAATGCATGTTGAGAGGTAATTTACTCTCCCTCTCAACCACCAAGTCTCTAACATTATCCTTGCTCCTCAAGGCTTTGCATGCATCTTGAACCTCAAGAGGATACAGGTTCTTAACTCGTGAACCGATTTGTTTCACCTGTCTCATGGTGATGTGTCTAAGGAAAACCTTTCCCTTACTAAAGAGAAAATCGTAGCCTTTTTCCTCCAACATCATGACCAATACCAAGTTCTTCTTTAGTCCAGGCACATACTTCACATCTGTCAAAGTGATAGGAGGTCCATGCTCCCTCTGAAAAGCAATTGTGCCCACTCATGAAAAACTAAACCTTTCGTCGTCAGCCATCTCTATGCACATATTGAGGTCTTTCTCCTCCAAGGTACTGAATAAAATTTTATCGCTGGTCTTGTGGAATGAAGCTCCACTGTCAAGATACCAAACATAACCCATCATCGATGAAACCATGCATGCAATGAGGGTAAAGTCTATTTCAAACTAAGAGGCTAATGCCTCACCTTCTGATCCTTCTGAGGATCCCTTCTTGGGCTTCTTTGATGGGAAATTAGTCACATAATGACCCATCTTGTGACAATTAAAGCTTATCACTTTATACTTGTCAACCTTCTTCCCTCCATGAGAAGAATTTGATTCGGAATGGGATGCCTTCCCCTTCCCTTTCCTTGCCTTACTCGCTAAGGCGAAATTTTCTTCATCATCATCCTTGGATGAAGGACCATCTCGTGTACTCCTTTTGGTCTCCTCCTGCATGAGATCTGACCACAATCGTTCCAATCTAGCAGTTTCTACCTTCCATTCACAGAGTCTTGGTAGCTATTCCAGCTCTTTGGAAGTCCAAGGAGAGTGAGTCTCACCATATCATTATCAGTAGTAGTTATGCCCACACCTCCAAGCTCATCTCTATAGGTGGTGATCTTGTTCAGATATGTGGAAATACTATTTCCATTATCCATCTTGATTCTTTAAAGCTTATCCTTGAGCACCACTTTCTTTTGGAAACTACTGTTCTGGTAGAGGTCCTTTAATGTCTTCCAAAATGAATATGGAGTATTCTTCCCATGGAGACTCAAGACAATATGGTCTTGAACTCCCTCAAGGATGATCTGTCTCACCCTCCCGACACCCTTTTTCTACTCAACCAACTCTTGTGCATTAGCTAAAGATGGCTTTTGGATTTCTTGATCAATGAAATCCTTCAAGTCGTTGTCTTCTAATACAGCCTCCATGTGATCTTTCCATGCTACGTAATTTGAGCTGCCTTCCAAGACATACTCAAGTCTCAAGCCATAGAACACCATTGACCAACCTTGAAGTATGAGATGAATTCGATTTTCACCTGCAACCCTGAACTTCAAACTTCAAATTCCCTTCTTAGTACAATGTTCATAGCTCCGATAAACTAGGCTCTGATACCATGTACAATTTCCTACAAATTCTCTACAAATATACCTCTGAGATCTATGTAGAAAATCTAACTGTAGATTAACTTGATAATGCAATATACTAAAGAAAAATACTATAATCTACTTCTACTATCAAACTTTCTTTGTGGAAGCTTAAAGATTGAGCAAGATCGAGCTGAACACATATAACCAAAAGAAGAAGAAATAATGCAAAATACACATGAAAATACTCAGGGGAAAGCCTCAACTAAAAACCCCACTATCTGTATTATCATATAAGGTGGAAATACATCATAATTATACAAAGCCTTAGCTCTCATAGCTAGCCAGCTCTCATTACAATCCTCCTAGATGCTCACAGGAAATCAAAGCTTCTCACAAGCCTTCTCCTCTACCCTCCAAGCTCCTATTTCCTTGTGTTGTTCCTAGTGTATGATTCTCACCTCACCAAGTGGAACACTGCTCTTATACACAGTAAAACTATGCAATCCTCAAGGAACCTTGCCTTGACTGCATGGATGAGTTCCCTTTATAGGAAAACACATGCAATTGATAATAACCTGTCATTGACATTTAGCTCAACTAGGTCTTTCTCATAACAGACATGCATGAGTTAATGATGAGAGAATATTTAGTTATCTGGAGTACACTAGTTGAGTGCATGCATGCATCAAATGACTGATAACTCACAATTAGTTCCTCAAACAATTTGGAACTAATTTAATTGGACTTAACTTAGTAAACTGAGCTAACTAATTACAACTCAAATATAACTCAATCTTATCTCCTTAATTAAGGGATAATCTCCTTATTTTAAGGGATAATTGTTGCGTGACTTCAGAAAGACTTCTAACTTGAATTTCTCCAACTAATTAATCCATAATGAATTAATTAATTTTTTCCAAACAGGTGTTGAGACTAAATTCGATTTTAATTCACAATTTTAATTCAAGGACAAATTAAAATTGGAATATTCTGGATTCCATTTTTATCATTTCTTGTTGCTATTTCAACAAGAAGTCACTATACTAAATGCTAAAAATATAGTTCTTTTAAAATATTAGCCTAAGACAACCTGGTGCATTGCAATGAAAACTTAAAAGTCAACCATCAAATTGAAACATAGTGGAGGTGTGCTTGACCCATTGCAATCGAAACATAAAAATGAACCATCAAATTAACACATAGTGGAGGTGAATTTGATCCATTGTAACGAAAAATAAAAAATAAACTATCGAATTGACACATATTGGGGTCAAGTTGCTAGTTGAATATTGGGATAACCCCTACAACAATAAATAAATAAAATTAAAAAACAAAAATTAGAAGAAAAAAAATTAAATACAAAATAAAAAAATAAATTTAAATTAAAATTAACATTAAATTTAAAAAATTAAAAAAAAAATTAATGAAAAAGGGATTCAAATATAAAAATGTATTAAAACAAAGAAAAATTAAACTAAGAAAAATTAAAGAAATGGGAAAATAACCCATAAAACATGAAATTCAACATAAAAAAATAAGAGAAAACAAATAATATTAAACTTATGAAAATGTTAATATACAATAATTAAAAGTTTATTATTATCTATTATTTTATAATATATGTATTTTATATATTGATATATCGCCTGTCCCCCCCACCCAGCCACCAAGGGGCTGCGGGCTAAAGTGGGTGCCTTGGCCCACAGCCCCTTGGGCACTAGGTCGTGGTGCCCCCCCTGGCTCACAGTCTCTTGGCATCTAGGAAAGGGTGGCAGG
>APFE030734276.1:117402-154205 GCA_000404065.3 Pinus taeda
TGGTAAGACAAAACCACCAACATCTTGAGCATTTTAACACATAATGAATCTTGGGAAGAATAAAACAGTCTATCTATTACTATAAAAAGCTTTATACATAAACCAATAAAAACTCTGTCTTTTGCATCAGTATCCAACCCCACTTACATCAGAGTTTCTCCTATATATAGGAAAACAAAACTCAAACTACTTGAGACTCCTCCTCCAGCATGAGGGGAGCTCGATATCCTATCATTAATTACTTTATCAATATCTAAACAAACTTATTAAATATAAAGGTATTATGCTTTCAATACATAGAGTCCTATTCCTATTCAAACTCTAATTCTATCTCCTCGTATGCATGATTCTCTCTTGATCTTTGACACTTGTGCTATTTCTGTAGTGGCTGAAATGTTTTTGAAAGGCATTCACTGAACGGGCTGCCTTGGATTCCAACTGTGCTGATGACTCAACATTTGGTGAAGATACGTGCCCTGTTTTCACGGTCCCTGCTTTCCTTAATCTGCTCGGATATATAATAGCATGTTTGAAGCCTTTAATAACCCCTGGTATGTACTGCTGCCATGTTGCTGATGTGCTGTAGGCGGGATTGATGGACAAGTGTCTCTCTTTTCAAAAATAATTTCCCGCTCATGATAATAAACTCAAACTGTCTGTTCTGCGTTTAAAATCAATACCTACAGCAGTTTCGTAGCGCGCTACGAAACTGTTGTTTTATTTAAAACAGTTTGCCTTTTGTCCTGACCAGAATCTGAGAAAATCCGAATCTCATTTCATCCTTTCTTCGATGACTTCCATAATAATTGAAGTCTTTTCTATCAACTCCACGTTCCATAAGATATTTTGCTGCTGGACTATCTTTCTGGATGTTGCTTGTAGGAGAAATGTGATCTGTTGTTATGCTGTACCCCATGTTAAGCAAACAGCATGCATCCTTCATGCCATGTGGACTAGGAGGAGTCATTGACATGTCTTTAAAATATGGTGGGTTATGTATGTAAGTGGATTTTGGATCCCACGTATTCAAAGTGCCAGTTGGAACAAGAAGCTGGTTCCACATAGGATTGTCTCTTGTATCCCTTGTAATCTGTCGGCTGTTTAGGTGAAACAGGGATACATTTTATAACTGCCGCAACAGGCATGCTAAAGAATCCTATCAGAATACTAACCAACCAAAGTTTCCCACTAAGTGGAACTGTATTTGCCAAATCACCAAGAAATTCTACCATTATTACTTGGAATACAACAGTGAATGACATTACTCCAATGAAGATCAAGTTGTTGAGCGTGTCATGCAATACATTTATCTTCTCTATATCTCTGGAGTTTATTTCATTGAACACTTGGCAGAAGACAAACGTATTAAAGATCAATGTGTTTAAAATTGATTCTGCATCAGAACCATGTAGCTCAAGAAGCCGTATTCCTTCCATCTCCAAAACTGCTAATATAATTAGTTGATAGACACTTTGGCCATTTATATTCCCCCACATAGAATTACTGATAAAACTTTGAGTTCTTCCTACAGGTAATCTTTTCATCAACTCATCATTTGGAGGTTCTGTTGCCAGTGCCAAACGTATCCATAATCAGATTGACCCGAAGCAACTGAAATATACTGAACGCCCCTATTTTGCTACATTTACAATTGTTTGCAGAATAATCATCTGAAATCACGACATTTGCACTTTCCTTCGCAACCTCAGACCTAGCTATGCCGGAATACTTCTAACCTCTTCTGCAACATACAAGAAAAGGTTAATCCAATTTGGTAAACTCCAAACATCACGGGATCCAGAACAATGACCATAACGACGATTTCCATATCCATCTTCATATGGAGGGCTACGGGAATCTGACCGAAATGAATCTGGTTTCCTACTTTCAGAGGCATCAACTCTATCACCCGTTTTATCACCGCCTCTATCACCGCCTCTATCACTGCTATACCTCTTGTTAACACATATATGCTTTATAAAGTCCCGAGGCCTATCAATATTGCTGCTGTCTGGGAGTTGATGACTGGATCGAAGTCTTTAAAATATATTTCTTTTGCTTTATGATTGCCACCTGTTTTCCTCAGGGTATACACACGAAGAATTGCCAATAGAACGCTAGGTTGCGGGTTTTACAACCATAGATTCATCACCCAACACGCTGG
Organism: Pinus taeda; assembly: GCA_000404065.3. Classification (NCBI taxonomy): domain Eukaryota; kingdom Viridiplantae; phylum Streptophyta; class Pinopsida; order Pinales; family Pinaceae; genus Pinus; species Pinus taeda. Next base: position 119,567 of record APFE030734276.1, read on the forward strand.
AGCTCCAAAGAAAAAGCAATAAAAATAGTCAAAAAACATCAATTTACATTTTTGTCCACATTGACAGTCATATATTGACTGCATTCGCTGCCTTTGACCCAGAACATGTTGTGGAATATCTTTGAAGAGCAATTTGCAGAAAAATTTTGGCATTGAATGGATGTTGATCATCGCACAAAATTATGGCCTGGCAACTTTGGTGATAGTATATATCTTAGACATCATAGACAGGCATGCGCTCCATGATAGAAACGCTACAAATTGGGCACTTCTTGCATTTCTCTGAACAAGCCCTGCAAAGAATGCGATGCCTACAGGGAAGTAACACAACTGCAATTTCTCCTTCAAAACATATTCTACATAGAACCTTCTCATTTTGAAGCCTCTCAAAGTCTTGCTTACTGATCTTTGTGATTTCTGATTGTTCTCCCAAAGCTGCTTGTAATCTCCAAACCTCTTCAGCAAGCTCTATTTTAGCCATCTTCTTAACCACTTCAGGGGAAATCCCACAAAATGTGTTGTACCCTGAAATTTGGGCATGTAGAAGGCGAGCTTGCTCCTCTCTACTGCTTCATGCTTTGAAAAGATCTAGGTGAGTCTACAGAACCCAAACTCTGAACAGATTCATTTGGATCGACTATTGCTGTAGGAGATACAACCTCAAGCTTACTTTTTGGCTATCCACGGTAACATCTGAGCTTTCTGCAAGAAAATGTCCACATAAATCAGTGAATGACCCGGCACTTTGAATCCCTTTATGCTTATCTTCTACTTCTCCCGAAGACAAAACCTGAAGTTTACTTTCATCTCCACTGACAATCTCAGAGCTAGTAAATACCCAAGCAATGTCTTCAGGCAAATTCCTTGTGATGCTTAATGACCTTATGGTCTGCTTGATCTTTCTTGGCCTGATGTGCATCTGTCAGCTTAACCATTTCTATTTCCAACTTCCTTTCAGCCCAACTCACAAGGGAAAAGGATGATATAATAGATATATGCAAAGAATTTAAATATTTATTTTTGGAAAAGGAATTCGAAGCCAAAGCTCAAACTCTGATTTCAGTTTGCGCTACGAAATCACTTGAACATTTTGCGCTGTGAAACTGTTAAAGAGTATTCCTACGCTGCAAAAACACCTTGTCCTTAAGCTAGGCTAAACAATTTTTGGCAATAGTATTTTCAGTGATAACAGTACCTATGTGACAGTTCTTCTGATGAGAAGGCTAAGGAACTATATGAGCTCAAGATGGGTTCCATGATAGATGAAGAGTACACAACCGAATTTTTTGAGTTATTGAGATATGTGCCCTATCTCAAGCATGGGAAAGAGAAGATCCAAAAGTTCATTAGTGTATTTCCATTATCATTCAAATACCATATTCATTTTGATGAGCCTAGGTCATTGGAGGAATCCAACATGAAGTTAAATCATTGTTACGAGTAGTCAAAACACAAGCCTAAGTTCAAGCATGACAAGAAGGGTAACGAGAAGAATAAAGGAAAATGGCCCAAGAAGTGAGGAAGATCTCAAATGTAGGCTAGAGGAGAAATGGGGCTCCTTACAAGAATTTTAATGTAATTGAGAAAGGACATGGTTGCCAACCTCGAAAGTAGTATAATAAAGGTAATGGAATGGAAACATTGAAGTGTTGGATTTATGTTAAAGACCATCACAAGAAGGATTGTCCATTGTACCAGGGTGGTAGACCACAAATATACAATGCTCAAGAGGCATATATGGTTGGATATGTAGGTTAGAGAGTTCCCAAGATCTATGCAGGACTTGATAATAGGTAGGTAGACCATCATGCATCTATTATCGAGATGTAATGTAATAGCCAAGGTAAAAAACCATGTAATAAAGTTAATAAGGGAAAAATAATAACCAAGGTCATGTGACACATATTCCAAGCTGAATTTTGGGCAAAAACGTCCTAGTGTGGTTGTCCATTTGGTTTATTATGGTAAGGAAATTTGAAAAAGAAACGACAAAGGATTTGAAAAGGAAAAGTGGCATTAATTGGCATTTTATTTATGAAAATAATGGAAATTAGGAGAAAAGGAAGATGAAAGGTCACTAGTTTCATGTGAGGGGTAAAATGAAGGAAAATAAGGGAAAAGAGGCCTAATTAATAAAAAGGCTTCTGAGGATCAGTTCACAACCTTTTGTTCGCTTAGTTTCGAAGCTCTCTCTCTCATACTCTTGGACACTTTTCTTGGAGCATTCTAGCAATGGGGGGGGGGAAGGAAAAGGAAGGACAAGAAAGTAAGAGGAAGTAATGATCAAGCAAGGAAGAGTGGGATTCAAGTGGATTTAAAGGGATTACTTGTAGGTATCGATTTGCATGTATGATTTTCTTACTATTTTTGGCATGCATGATACATGCATGTGCGTTTTTGGTTCTCTTGTTGTCATTGGCATGGGTCTTGCTAGGTGTGATAGTGTCTTTCAACCTCGCCTTGTCATTTTCAGATACCCATGGTGTGATGGGGTTATCTTTTTTTGGTTAAGCTGTATTTCCATATGGATTCGAATTTGACTAGGGTGGTCTTAGGATTAATCAAAAGGCCTAGGAATCCCTTGGTGGGATATATAGTAAAGCTTGGTTGTAAGTACCCTTGTTTGGGCCTAGGAATCCCTTGACTGGTAATGGTATGATACATAATAAAGCCCAGAGGTTGGAGACCTCATAGACCTAGGAATCCTTTAACTGATAATGGAAGGATACAAAGTAAAGATGAGAGGTGGATACAAACAAATTCCTCATGACTTAGATGGAGAGATATGGAGGAATCCATACTTATTTAGGGCCTAGTGATCTTGTGGGATTGTGGCAAAGCCTAGTTGTATTCATGAGGTTTTCGTGCCTAGCAATCCCTTGGTGGATATATAGTAAATCCCAAGGAATCCTTGATTAGTTCTATTGTGAACCCCACATTAATGCTTGGAATATGGCATGGGGGTGATTAGCTGAAAAAAAGATTTGGTTTAGCCCAATCTATGGTCGGGTGGTTTGTGGAAGTCTCTGACTTGGTTGGCTTATGCATACATTAACAAGAACTCATTTTCATCTGGTAATTCATGTGTAAATGTACTTGTTAATATGTGTTTTTTATGGTTGTTCTTCTCTTTTTATTTTGTATGTTCTATGTTGGTTATAAGCATGGTTCATGAGAGACTTTGGTTATGGCTCTCATCATGATTTGATTTGTACAAGATGTGAATGAATATATGACCTAATAGATGATAATGCAGCTATTTTGTTAAGGAATCAATTATTCTTGACGATTATTTGATAAGTATGAGACCCCTATACTCAGATTTGTTGTGATGACCTATAGATTACATGTTTTTTATATGTTTGATGAAATGTGTGTCATGGCTAGTAGGGTTTAGGTCAAGTCCTTTTTCTAATATTTGAATTAGTAGATTTAATTCATTGTTATTTATCATTTCTGGAAATTTCATGAAGTTTTATGTAGAGGCCTGAGACCTACCCTAAAAAAGTGGCACAAAATTTGGGGTCCCTGGCTCAAGACTACCTAAAAATGGCCATAGTCACATGCATGCCTTGTTGTGGGAGCGAATAGAGGGTCTCAGTTGCATGCATGGATTTTCATGGGAGCGACTAGTGGTCTATCTCAGCAAAATGACAAGTTATCTCATGGGTTGAGCACCTAGAAGAGTGGTTGTCTCCTGAAGGTTTTGTAGCTCTTGAGAAAGGTCCAATTTGTTTTATTTTTTCGGTTCGACTACCTTAATTGTACATGGCAATTTGAATCATATCATAGTAACTCTTTGTCACATGTTTACCCCAGTGGACCAATTACTTTGGGTAAATGTGGGAGGAGGGTGTTACAAAGTGGTATCAGAGCATGGTTCACCCCTTGGAATGAATGGGCAAAATGTGTTTGTCATGCATACATATCAGTTTCATATGTGTTCTTTATACTTATGGTCTATGTACTTGTAGTGTAGCATGGTTGTATTTGTGTCTCCAAGTGAAATTTGGTGTTGTTGTTGGATGTGTTTTTCATGAGTGCATGTATGTCATTCACTTGTTATGCATGTTAGTGTCTATACGTCATTATGCATACCTTGACATGGTTATAGTTGTCATGCATGAGGTCATGGTATCTAGTTGGTATGGTCATGCATGATAACTGGATAATGATTGAAATGATCTTTATGTACTGATATTATTACTTTTATATGTGTATTGCGCTAATATGGCTGATCTTGCAGACGAGATATCCTCCCCTAAACTATATTGAGGTATGTTGATTATGTTATGTTTTGGCTTAAGCTCACATGGAATACTTGTAGGAAGAAGATAAAACATGACTAGAAAGATGGTAGACTACAGTTCACAAGACTCACCCTATGGATCAGATGAGTAGCATGGTGGTGGGAACTCTTCTGACTTAGTAGATACTTTGAGAAGTTTGAAGGGAAAAATAATAAGTTGCAAAGTAGATAATGACAAAATCATTTAGTCATAGGAGAAACAAGCATAAGTTAATGTAGTAATCCTTCATACTTGTAGAGACAGGGACTACTTAGGATCAACCATGGGTAGGAGGATAGGACTAATGGGGCATATGGTAGTATATTTCATGGTACGAATAGGTCGGATAGGGATGACACGATCATAGATGGCAAGTTCTTGGATATGTCGGATAGGAGTGGTGATTGACACAGTTTCTATTCTAGTTCTGGATTTGATAGGTACCATGGTCATCATCATTATCATCCTTACAGGAGGAGTGACAGGGGATATTTTCCAAATGAATTCAAGAAATCCAAGCCACCTACCTTAGATGAGGATATGAAGAAGTCGAAGGATGCGGAGGCATGGCTACTTGAGATGAAGAAGTTCTTTGAGCTAGATGTTTACAAGGATAACATGAAGGCCATGATAGCTATCTTCAAGCTCAAAGGGAAAGAAGACATCTAATGTGAAGATGTGAAGTGGGTTAGAGACATCAGAACAAAGGAGTTGAGTTGGAATGAATTTAAGAGACTTTTCAAGAAGAAATATTTGTCAGAGAGGTACTACAACAACAAAGCCAAGGAATTATATGAGCTAAATATGGGATTGATGAAAGATGAGGAGTATATGGCCAAGTTCCTAAAGTTGTTGAGGTATATATTGTATCTTAAGGATGAAAAATCCAAAGTTCATAGATTTGTCAATGGATTGCCATTAGCTTTTAGATATCAGATTGAGTATGATGAGCCTCGATCACTTGGAGAATTCATTGGGAAATTGAAGCACTATTACAAGAAATCAAAGTGTAAGACATAATCTCAATGAGGTTGGAAAGGGAAAGAAAAAGGTAAAGGTAAATAGTAGCCGACGCGAACAAGACCTCAGAATGCACGAGAGAGAAAACGTTGCACCTTACAAGAATTTTAATGGGTCAAAACCTGTAGGGAAACCAAATAAATATGATGGTAAGGGAAAATTGCAGTGTTTGATATGTGGCAAGGAGTGTCTCAAGAGGGATTATCCATGGAATCATGGTAGTAGGCCTTAGATTTACAATGCAAAAGATGCGTAGACAGTTGGGGATGTTGGTTAAAACACTCCACATATTTATGTAGTGTTGGATAATAGACAAGCGGATCACCAGGAATCTATTATTGAGATGGATGGTGAGCTTTGTGATCAAGTTGTTTCTATTTTGATTAACCTTGGATCTAATTATAGTTATGTAAGTCGCGACCTAGGGGATAAGTGTGGTTTGAATAAAGAAGTATGCACTGCAAATAAGTATGTTGAGGATGCAAAAGTTATGAAGAGGTACTTGATGTTGCAGCAGTTTTAAGATGCATTTCCAGTAGAGATTTCATAGTTTCAGCCTCATAGAGAAGTTTAATTTTCCATCAAGTTGGTACTAGGGGCAGCCCCAGCATCAAGGACACCATGCAGGATGAGCACACCAAAGTTAGTAGAGTTGAAGTTGTAGTTGAATGAAATTATTGACAAGGGATACATTAGGCCAAGTGTATCACCTTGGGGTGAAACAATGTTGTTTGTGAAGAAGAAAGATGGTACTCTCAGGTTATGCATTGATTACAGGCAATTGAACAAGGTGACCATTAAGAACAAATATCTATTTCCGAGGATTGATGAATTATTTGATCAATTGAAGGGAGTAGAAGTGTTCTCGAAGATTGACTTGAGATCTAAATATCATCAGGTACACATTAAAGAAAAGGACATATACAATATTTATTTCTGGACCAGGTATGGGCATTATGATTTTGTTGTATTTCAATTTGGTTTGACCAATGCTCTAACTACTTTCATGTGCTTGTTGAATAGTGTGTTGCATCCATATCTAGACAAGTTTTCCATTGTATTCCTTTATGATATATTGATATATTCTAAGAATGACGAAGAGCATGTCGAACACTTAGTAGCAGTGTTGAGATTTCTAAGAGAGCATCAGTTGTATGCCAAGCTTAGAAAATGTAGTTTCTTTCAAACAGAGGTACATTACTTGGGACATGTTGTTTCCAAGGAAGGCATAGTAGTGGACCCTAAGAAGATAAGATCTATCATGGAGTGGGTAGTTCCTAGAAATGTGGATGAGGTAAGATCATTTATGGGGCTAGCAGGTTATTATAGGAGGTTCATTAGGAACTTTTCTTGGATTTCTTATTCTATTATGTCACTGTAGAGGAAAGGTAAGAAATTTGAATGGACCGAGGAATGTGCAACAAGTTTTGAGAAACTGAAGCAGTTGTTGACAATTTCTCGAGTCTTAAAGATTGCAGATCTAGACAAAGAGTTTGGAGGTGTACAAAATCCAGCAAGAGAAGACTTGGTGGAGTCTTAATGTAGGAAGGACAAGTAGTGTTCTATGAGTCACGGAAGTTGAATGAGCATGGGAAAAATTATTTGACACATGATCTTGAGTTGGAAATGATTGTCCAATAATTGAAGATGTAGAGGAATTATCTCCTTGACATAAGGTTTGTATTGATGGGCGATCATAGTGGATTGAGGTATATGTTTGACTGACCAAATCTAAATTCAAAGCAAGCTTGATGGTTGGCCATGATTATCTAATTTTACTTTGGTATCTGGTACATAAGGGAAAGGAAAACAAGGTTACAGATGCTCTTAGCAGGAGAGTGTAGGTGAATCATATAACAACTATGATTTCTTATGGGACAGACTTACATGATAGGATTTTATAGGCAGGACAATAGGATGACAGGTACATGGAGCTTAGGCATAGGCTATAGCAGGGTATAGGTGATCAGGATGTGGACTATCATCTCATAGTGGATGGGTTGGTCAAATTTGGGGACAGGATCTATGTGTTGAATGACAGTGAGCTCAAGAAGACTATCTTGCACGAATTCCATGCAAAACAATATTTAGGGCACTCGGGATACCATAAGACGTTGAAAGTAGTGAATAAATTTTATGATTGGCCGAAACTGAAGAAGGAAGTAATAGAGTTTGTGGCTAGATTCTTAGATTTCCAATAGGTAAAAGAAGAATGTAAGCACCTAGGTGGATTACTATAGCCAATTCCAATTCTAGGGTGGAAATGGGAGGTAATTTCCATGGATTTCAGCATAGGTTTTCCAAGGACATCTAGAAAGCATGATTCCATCATGGTTGTGGTGGATATGTTGAAAAAGGTAGTGCATTTCATTCCAGTGAAGTATACCTATTCACCTAGTCTGAGATGTAGTGAGGTTGCATGGTGTTCCAAGGACGATTATGGTAGACAAGGATGTTAAGCTCACTTATAGATTCTTGAAGGAGTTGTTTGTAGGTTTTGGCACAAAGATGGCCTTCAACACATGATCCAGGTGGATATTGGTGGCCACTGGCCAAGTCCACTTGCATCCCCACCATTATTCTAGTTTCCTTAATTGTAGCACAATTTACTACTTTTAGCAGTTTTTTGGGTCCTGAACTTCCGGAGCCATTTTGAGGCCCTAAACGACATTTATTGGGAAAATTGGGAGCAACATGGGTCCATGGACTGATGTTGCTCTTCCCAAAGTTGTATTTCTTGTATAGATCTTTCTAACGAGATATTGTGCATGTCAAATGGAGATCGTATGCCAAAGTTACGACCCCAGGAAGTTGATGTACCAATTTACCCAAACAGGGCCCACAGTTTGGTGTTTCATCTTCTAGGGTTAGGTTTTTGGATGTTTTGGGTTTTCCATTGTTTCTCAATAATAAATAGGCCTTCGAGCCTCATTGTAACACAGTTTAGAGGCATGTAGCCACCACATCTCCTCTCAGAGATAAGCTACCATCGCCCTAACTGGTTTATTTCCATTTCTGTTTGTGTGAAATGAAGTATTATTTCCATTGTATCTTTTTGTTTATGGTTATCTCTGTAATTTGTTGTGTTCCTCTTTAAATCCGGATCAGTGGTATTAGAGCGGTCTACTTTTTCTCTGTTTTTCTTTGCATGTCCCCAATGAGGTCGCGATATAAGGAGTTAGGGCTTGAATTGGTCGAACCTTTGCAAGACCAACCTCGCAAATCCTAACGGCCTCCCAGGGTAGATGAAAAGAAAGACAAGGGGGTAGCAGATCCTATCAAAATCTTGCTCTAAGAAGCCCTCGAGCGACAAAGGAATGCGATAATGGAAAACTTTGCCCAGATCCTTCAGTGGCTACCGAAGGGCAATGCATCGGCTTCCAACAGCTACTCTGGAAATGCCACACCCTTTAAGTTACAAGTTAATTTTGAAATCCCCATATTCTAGGATCAGATAGACTTAGATGCCATCGATAAATGGTTAAATATGATAAAGGGTTATTTTTCTGTTCATGATTTTTCCAGTCGGGAAAAGATTATTTTCTCTCTTCTCAAAATAGCCCCCCACATCAAGGACTGGTGGGAAACCTACTGTGAGCAGAAGGATGAAAGTACAGGCTCACTATTTTTAGCTGCATCCACTTGGAATTCATTTTGGGATGCCATCAAGGAGTAGTACTACCCTATCGGAAGCTATGAGGATCAATACATAAAGTGGCCCACTGTGGCAAGGAAGGGACCAAGACATGTTGGAGTTTACCAATATTTTCCATACCCTTCGCACAAAGTTGGGTATCAAGGATTCAAAGCAGCATTTGGTACTCAAATACTGTGGCTGCCTACACAAGCACATCCACGAAGAAATAGAATTTCTGAACATCTCGTCGCTTGGCATGGCATACCGATATGCCATCAAGGTCGAGCAAAAGTTTAAACAGAAGAAGTGAGACTTTGGATCTACGAATCCGAAGCAAGGGAAAGGTGCCCCCAAACCACAGAACAAAGGAAAAAGCCAAGGTGGGGTGGCCCAAGACAACCCACCAAAGCTGCAAGCAAAGAACAACACTGCAAAGCTAAAAAAGGACACGGGAAAGTGGTGTGAGTTCCATAAGAGCTCCACTCACAACACAAGTGAGTTTCGGGCCAAGTAGTCACTAGTGGTCGAGCTAAAGGTTTCAGAATTAGATGCATGTTCCAACTCTAAGTCAGAACCCAACAAGGGGAATGACAGAGGGAAGTAAATTATCGATGGAGAGCCCAATGCCACCATTGCCACCACGACGATCGAGAATGAGGAACCGAAAGATCTAGAGGAGGAGGAACGTCTCTTCCACTCCTAGATGTGGGTAAAGGGCTCCCTGCTATAGTTCATTATCGACAACGGGAGCCAAAAGAACCTCATTTCGGTAGAGGTCATGAAGCAGGTGGGCTTACCAACCATAGCACATCCACAACTGTACACCATCAGGTGGCTTCACCAAGGGCGGGATCTTCACATGAGCTAGCAGTGTCATCTTCCATACAACATCAAGCCCTTCATGGATGAGGTATTGTGTGACATTGCTCCCCTTGAAGTTTGTGATGTATTATTACGACAACCATACTTGTGGAAGCAACATGCTGTGTATGAACCAAGGCCCCATGTTGTTATTGTTACTTTGGGAAATAAGTTGTACAAGATACCAGAGATAGCACAGCCTACCGCCATATTTTTGGCTATTGCAAAGCAATGCAGTAAGCTCATTTCCAAAATTGGGAAATTTGTTTTCCTAATGATATGCCCTCAAGGAAAGAAGAAGACAGTGGCCATGACCTCTAGACAGGGCCCCTCCATATGACAACTATAGATGGACAAGGTCATGGAGGAGTATAAGGACATCTTCTCCTCCCCCACAGGGGTTCCTCTGCACTGTCAAGTCAAGCACTCCATCAATCTAACCCCAAGTCTACCACTACCCAATGGACCAATCTATTGACACTCCATTATGAAGAAAAATGAAATCAAGAGGCAGATTTAGGAGCTACTACAGAAAGGTCACATCTGTCCAAGTTCATCACCCTTTGGGAGCTCGATTGTGTTGGTATAGAAGAAGAAAGGGACTTGGAAACTCTATATTGACTATCGGGAACTGAACAAGATCACTGTCCATAATAGGTACCTCATCCCATGGATTGATGACCTCCTGGACCAACTGAAGGGGCAAAATATTTCCACAAGATTGATTTGAAGTCAGGATATCACCAAGTACCAATTGAACCCTCCGATGTGTGGAAGACTACCTTCAAAGCCAAGGAGGCTCTTTTCAAATAGTTGATTATGCCTTTCAGATTGACGAATGCTCCTACAACCTTCATGAGGCTAATGGATGAAATCTTGCAACTAATCACCAACTCATTTGTAGTGGTATACTTGGATGACATCCTGATCGTCAGCTAGTGTTCAGAAGAACACCTCCACCACATCCGACATGTTCTCCAAACACTGCGGCAACACAAGTTATGTGCCAATTTGGAGAAATGCACTTTTGGCATGACCCAGGTTCAGTATCTAGGATACATTATTAATGAATAGGGGGTGCATGTGGATCTAACCATGATCCAAGTCATTTCGGATTTTCCATCTCCAACCACTCTAACAAAGCTCCGCAACTTTCTAGGTCTTGCCAACTTCTATTGTAGGTTCGTGTTGGGATTTTCTCATATCACTTGGCCATTGATTCAAGTCACCAAGGGAGGATTCAAAGAGTTGAAAGATTGCCTCTGCTCGGCACCAGTGCTCACATTACCAGACTTGTAACAACCATTTGAGGTCAAGATAGATGCCTCTGACTATGATAATGGGGCAGTCCTTACTCAACATGAGCATCCAGTGGCATATCGCAGTGAGAAACTTTCAGACACAATCTAAAAGTATCCCACTTATGACAAAGAGATGTATTGCATTGTGTAGGCCTGCTGACAATGGAAGAATTACATTTTGGGGAAGGAAATGGTCATCCACATAGACCACTAACCCCTACATTTCATATAGACCCAAGGGAAATTACATAATGATCGCCATCAGAAGTGGTCCAAATACCTGGAACAATTCCATTTGAATATCAAGTATAAGAAGGGTAGCACCAATAATGTTGCAGATTTCCTCAATCGACAATCGATCATGGTGTTAACCACCCTGCTCAACTCTTGTGGGCACCAAATTTCTGATTGGCCACTTCTCTACAAAAGCGACCCAGAATTTAGCCACACATACCAGACACTCTTGGAGGGTCATCATGTTCTAGATTTTCACCTCCAGGATGCCCTCTAATGCCACCTGGATCACCTTTGTGTTCCTTCAAGTGAGCGTGCCAAGATGATTTGGGAAGCACACTACAGTCGAGCTGCTAGGCATTTCGAGGTCGAGAAAATGGTGGCAGTACTACAAAAGTATTTCTATTGGCCGAACCTTCGATAGGAAGTCGGGAAGTACATTAGATCATGCACTCCTTGCGCCATTGCCAAACTAACCATCAAGAAACAAGGCCTCTATACTCTGCTACCTACCCCTATTCGACCTTGGGAATCCATCTCCATGGATTACATGTCGGGCCTTCCTTCCACTAAGCATGGAAATGACTGTGTTTTTGTGATCATCAACAGGTTATCGAAGATGCCCATTATGGCAGCCTGCAAGAAGAATATCACAGCAGAAGCCATTGCTAAAATCTTCTTTGAACGAGTGTGGGTACACTTTGGGATCCCATAGTCTATCATATCAATTCAGGATAGGAGGTTCCTCAATGCATTTAAGTCCACAACCTTCCATCCTCAAACTGATGGCCAGACAGAGGTTGTCAATAGGATGATCATACACATTCTGCACATGTACAACTTAAAGCATCCACGCACATGGGACGAGAGCCTCCCCTATATTCAACACAGATATAACCAGGCTATCCATAGCTTGACTGGCCATGGCCCTTTTGAAGTGGGCTTGGGATTCCAGCCACTATGTCGCATTGATGTGGCCATGCCATTTACAGCTACTCACGTAGATTCGGTTCATGTCTAGTCCGAAATAGATAAGGAAAATAGTTCCATTGAAGACATCCAAAATATTCACCAGTAGGTCCATGACATTTTGGATAAATCAAATGCCAAGTACAAGTAGCAACATGATCAACATCAGGTGCCACACAAGATTCAAGTGGGCGACAAAGTCTGGTTGCATTTGCAAAAGGAACGCCCTACTGGAGCCTATCAGAAACTTAGATCACTTTGATATGGTCCTTACACCATTACCAAGGCTATGGGAGGTAATGCATTTGAGCTTAGCATTTCCCCATTCCTTGGCTTGCACCCAGTGTTCAATGTGGAGCACCTTCAGCCATAGTTTCCACCATTACTAGACACATCTGACATTGCAAAATAGCTCACACCCACAGAGTTAAATCTAGATTTTATGGAACAAGCTACAACTGATCGGATCATGGACACAGAGATCAAGCACACTTGCCAGCAAAATATCCAACTGTATTGAGTTGTCAAAGTAGGCCAACTCCTTCGCCAAGGCAAGTGGCTCACCAAGGACTAAGTTCAGCAGAAGTTTCCTCATCTCATCGAGGAACTCAACGCAATGGGGACCATTTCTTCCTAACGGGGGGAGGAATGATCCAGGTGGATATTGGTGGCCACCCATCAAGTCCACTTGGACCCCCACCATTTTTTCTTTCAGCTTTCAAGTTTCCTTAGTTGTAGCACAATTTACTATTTTTAGCAGTTTTTCAGGTCCTGAACTTTTGGAGTCGTTTTGAGGCCCTAAATGACATTTTTTGGGAAACTTGGGAGCAACATGGGCCCATGGATTGATGTTTCTCATCCCAAAGTTGTAGTTCTCAGATAGATCTGTCTAACGAGAAATTGTGCACGTGAAACAAAGATCGTATGCCAAAGTTACGACCCTAGGAAGTTGATGTACCAATTTACCCAAACAGGGCCCACATTTTGGTGTTTCATTTTCTAGGGTTAGGTTTTTGGATGTTTAGGGCTTTCCATTGTTTCTCAACAATAAATAGGCCTTTGAGCCTCATTGTAACATAGTTCAGAGGCATGTAGCTGCCACATCTCTTCTTAGAGATAAGCTACCATCACCCTAGCTGGTTTATTTCCATTTCTGTTTGTAAGCATATTTCATTATTTTACATAATGAAATGAAGTATTATTTCCACTGCATCTTTATGTTTATGGTTATCTCTGTAATTTGTTGCATTCCTATTTAAATTCAGATCAACACAACTTATTATCTACAGATTGATGGATAGACGAATAAGGTCAACAGGATATTGGAGGACATGTTGAGGATGTATGTGATATATCAGTAGACGAGATGGGAAGGGTACCTTTTTTTTGTTAAGTTTTCTTACAGCAATGGGTATCAATAGTCATTGAGGATGAATTGTTTGAGGCACTGTATGGGAAGAGTTGTAATACTCCCATTAGTTGGAGTGATATAGTGAACAGGGTTTTGATAAGAAAATACATGTTGGTAGAGATGGAACAACAAATTTAGGTAATCAAGAATAATATGAAGGCAACACAGGATAGACAGAAAAGTTATGCAAATCAGAATAGGATCTTTTAGGATTTTTCAAGTTGGGGAACATGTGTATTTGCACATCAAGCACAAGAAGAGCTCCTTGAGGATTGGATCATGTTCCAAGTTGGCACCTCAGTTTTATGGGCCTTTCAAAATTATTGAAAGGATTGGACCAATAGCCTATCGACTTGCACCACCTCCAACATTGAAATTCCATGATGTTTTCCATGTTTCATTGCTTGAGAAGTATGTTAAAGATGTTGATCGTGTGATTGACTGGTTTGTATTGCATTTGGATCCAGATGGAGAATTTCAGTTGGAACCTCAGTGTATTTTGTAGAGAAATATGCTCATGCTCCAAAACCAAGCAATATAGGAGGTTAAAGTGCAACGGAAGCACTTTGGGCCTAATGAAGCTACATGGGAGATAGTTGATCACATGTGGGCTATGTGTCCATCTTTATTCACTAGTTGAGAGAATTTCTTTGGCATATGTTTATGTATATGAATGTAAATACCACCATGAGTTATTTTATAATGCTCAAATAAGATGCATTGGTGTCATTTTGGTTTTCTTTCAGTATATTGATCATTGAAAATACTGCATCAATCTAAGTTATAAAACTCCATGGAAATATGTTTTTCTTTTCAGTGGTCTTGCTAGTTGTAGGTGTCATTGGACACTGAGGATGGCGCTCCCCAAAGGGGGAGGGTTCTGTAATAGCCTTGGTCAAAAATCCATGTAATAAAGTTAATAAAGGAAAAATAATAACCAAGGTCATGGGACACATATTCTAAGCTAAATTTTGGGGAAAAACATCCTAGTGTGGTTGTTCATTTGGTTTATTATGGCTAAGCAAAATTAGAAAAGGCAATGGAAAAGGCTTTGGAAAGGCAAAGTGACATTGATTGACATTTTATTTATGAAAATAATGAAAATTAGGATAAAAGGAAGGTGAAAGGTCATAGGTTTCATTTGAGGGGGGAAATGAAGGAAAATAATGGCAAATGAACAAAATAGAGGCCACATTAATAAAAAGGCTAATGAGGATTAGTTCACAACATCTTTTCAGTTCAATTTTGGAGCTCTCCCAATAATCTCTCTCTCTCATACTCTTAGACAGTTAGAGTATTCTTGGAGCATTATAGCATTGGGGGAAAGAAGGAAAAGGAAGGACAAAAAAGTAAGAGGAAGCAAGGATCAAGCAAGGAAGAGTAGGATTCAAGCGGATATAATAGGATTACTTGTAGGCATCGAGTTGCATGTACAATTTCCTTGATATTTTTTTCATGCATGATACATGCATGTTTGTTTGTGGTTCTCTTACTATTATTGGCATGGGTCATGTTAGATGTGAGTGTATTTCAACCTTTCCTTGCCATTTCTATATATCCATGGTGTGATGGGGTTATCTTGTTTTGGTTTCACTAGATTATCAGATGGATTTGAAGCTGAGTGGGGTGGTCTTAGGATTAATCACAAGGCATAGGAATCCCTTGGTGGGATATACGATAAAGCTTAGTTGTGAGTACCCTTGATTGGGCCTAGGAATCCCTTGAGTAGTAATGGCAAGATACATAGTAAATCCTAGAGGGTGGAGACCTTATAGGCCTGGGAATCCCTTGACTGGTAATGATGGGACACACAATAAAGTAGAGAGGTGGATATGAAAAATTTCCTCACGGTTTAGGTGGAGAGATCTGGATGATTCCATGCTTGTTTAAGGCCTATTGATCTGGTGGGGTTGGAGTCAAGACTAATTGTATTGATGAGGGTTTTGGGCCTAGTAATCCCTTCATGGATATATTGTTGAGCCTGAGGAAGCCTTGATTGATTCTATTGTGAGTCCCACATTCATATGGCACAGGAGTGACTGACTGAAGAAAGACTTGGTTTAACCCAATCTATGGTTTGGTGGTTCATGGAAGTCCCTGACTTGGTTGGCTTATGCATACATTAACAAGAAATCCTTTTCCTTTGGTATTGCACGTGTAAATTTAATTTTTAATATGTTGTTTTTATGGTTGTTCTACTCTTATTGTTTTGTTGTTTATGTTTTGGTTATAAGCATGGTTCATGACAAACTTTGGTTACGGATCTCATCATGATTTGATTAGTACAAGAAATGTGAATGAATATATGACCTAATAGATGATAATGCAACTATTGTGATAACGCATCAATTCCTCTTGATGATTCTTAGATAAGTATGATACCCCTATGCTCAGATCTCTGTCTATGACCTGTAGATTATGTGTTTGTGATATGTTCGAAGAAATTCATGTGATGGCTAGTGGGGGTTAGGTCAATTCCTTATACCAATGTTTGCATTAGTAGTTTTAACTCATTGTTGTTTATCATTTATGTGAATTTCATGAAGTTTTGGGCAGATGCCTAAGACCTATCCCTTAAAAATTGGCACAGAATCTGGGGTCGCTAGCTCAAAATAGCCTAATAAAGGCCATAGTCACATGCATCCATTTTTGTGGGAACAACTAGAGGGTCTTAGTTTCATGCATGGCTTTTCATGGGAGCGACTGGGGGTCTATCTCAACAAATTGACAAGTTGTCTTAGGGGTTGAGCACCTAGAAGGGTTGCTTGTCTCTTGAAGGTTTTGTAGCTCATGATAAAGGTCAAATCAATTTTGTTTTTTCAGTTCCACTTCCTTAACTCTACATGGAGATTTGAATCACATCATGGTAACTCTTTGTCACATGTTTACCCCAGTGGGCTGGTTAGCATGGGTTAGCTTGGATCAAGTTGTTTCACCTTTGATTGATCCTCGATCTAATTATAGCTATGTTAGTCCTGACCTGGTCAAATAGTGTCATTTGAATAAATAAATGCATGTAGAATATTGGTTGTGTAGTTGGCTGTAGGACCAAGAGAAGAGTTCATCATTGGGTGAGATCTTGTGCATTTGGGGTTAATGGTATTCCTACAACAACACACCTAAATGTGCTTCCTTTGGGTGCATATAGCATGCTTTTGGGCATGGATTGGTTTTTTATTCATAGGACCAAAGTAGATTGTTATGAGGCCATTGAGTGCTTGGGTGATAATGAAGGAAAGAAGAAACATGCATCAATGGGAATGGTTACAACTATGCAAGCTAAGTGTAGCCTCAAAAAATGATGTGTATTGTGCGCAGTACATGTTTCCAATGAAAAAGTGAAGGAAGACAAGGATCATGAAGTCCTAAGGAAGTATCCATTCTTACATTAGTTTCAGGATGTGTTTCTTGTAGAGATACCAGCATTTCCTCCTCATAGAGAGGTGGATTTCTCTATTGAGTTCGTAGCAAAAGCAACACCAACATCTAAGACGCCATTCAGGATGAGCACTCGAGAGTTGGTGGAATTGAGGTTGCAGTTAAAGAGATGATTTAGAGGGGATACATAAGGCCAAATGTGTCTCCTTTGGGTGAACCAATGTTTTTTGTAAATAAGAAGGATGATACTCTCATACTATGCATTTATTACAAGTAGTTAAACAAGGTGACTATGAAGAACATGTATCCATTGTCGTGAATTGATTATTTGTTTGATCAACCGAAGGGAGCAACAACATTTTCAAAGATTGATCCACGATTAGGATATCATTAGATGTGCACCAAAGAGGAATACATCTGCAAGACTTCATTTTTTACAAGGTATGGGCACTATGAGTTTGTGGTGGTTCCTTTTTGTCTTACCATTAATCCAACTAGTTTCATGTGTTTAATGAAAAATGTGGTGTTCCCTTATCTAGATAAGTTTGTGATATTACTTGTTGATGATATATTGGTGTATTCAAAGAATAAGTAGGATCATGTAGAGCATCTGGCATTAGTATTGAGATTTTTGAGAGAGCACAAGTTGTATGCCAAGTTCAATAAGTGTAGTTTCTTTTAGTCTTAGATTCATTACTTGGGACATGTTGTTTCCAAGGAAGGGATAGCAGTGGATCCGGAAAATATTAAGGCTAGCATGGAGTGACCAGCTCCAAGGAATGTGTGTGAATTCATATCATTCATGGGACTAGTAGGTTATGACATGCGGTTCATCAAAAACTTTTCCAAGATTGGCTATACTATTACATCTTTGCAGAGAAAAGGAAAGAAGTTTGAATGGATTGTTGAGTGTGCAACTAGCTTTGATCAGTTGAAGCATTTTCTTACCAATGCTCCAATTTTGAATATTGTAGATCTTGATAAGGATTTTGTGGTCTGTACAGATGCATGTATGGAAGGAAATGGTGGAGTCTTGATGCAGGAAGTGCAGGTGGTTTGCTATGAGTCAAGAAAGATAAATGAACATGAGAAGAAATATGTGACTCATGATCTTGACTTGGCATCTATTATTCATGCATTGAAGATGTGGGGACATTATCTTCTTGGAACGAGATTCATCTTTATGAGTGATCATAGTGGACCAAGGTACTTTTTTGACCAACCTAATCTGAATGCAAGGCAAGCTAGATGGTTGGCTACTCTCAGGGAGTTTGATTTTGAGATCAGGTACATAAAAGGCAAGGAGAATAGGATTGTGGATGCTTTAAGTAGGAGAGTATAGGTGAATCATATTTCAGTTGTGATCTCTTATGGTACATATTTACATGAGAAAATCTTACATGTAGTGTAGTATGATGACAAGTACCAACAACTCAAGTAGAGATTGCAACAACGGGGTGAGGGTGATAAGGAATAAGAGTATCACCTCATGGAGAATGGCGTCATTGGATTCAAGAGTAGGATCTATGTGCATGATAGAAACAAATTTAAGAAGCTAATTTTGAGGCAGTTTCATGTTAGTCCATATTTAGTCCACCTAGGATACCTTGACAGTTGTTACAAAGTTCTACTATTGGCAAAATTTGAAGAAAGAGGTGGTTGAGTTTGTTGCCAAGTGTTTGGACTGTTAGTAGGGAAAATTTGAATGCAAGCATCTAGTTGGTATATTGCAACCTATTTTGATTCCAAAATGTAAATGGGAGATCATTTCCATGGACTTAATTACAATATTTCCTATGACATCAAGGAAGCATGACTCCATCATGGTTTTGGTTGAAAACTTGAGTAAGGTGGCTCACTTCATTAGACTGAAGTCTACAAATTTAGCTACTAAAGTGGTTCAAATATTCATCAGGGAGATAGTGAGGTTGCATAGAATTCCCAAGAACATTGTATTAGAGAGAGATGCCAAGTTCACTTCCAAGTTTTGGAAGGATTTGTTTGTAGGATTTGGGATAGATTTAGCTTTCAATACAAAATTGTTATCCATAGACATATGGGAAGATAGAGAGAATCAATAGGATCCTTGAGGATATGTTGAGGATGTATTTCATGCATTAGCAGAGGAAGTGGGAGGAGTATCTTCCACTCATGGATTTTTCTTATAGTAGTGGGTATTAGGAGTCCCTAAAGATGAGTCCATTTGAGGCTCTCTATAGGTGGAGTTGTAATATTCCTATTAGCTGGAGTGATCCAGTGAGAAGGGTATTGATTGGACTAGATATGTTGACAAAGATGAAGTAGGAGATGTAGGCTATCAAAAATAATTTTAAGGAAGAACAAAGCATGCAGAAGAGTTATGGGTATCATCATAGGGTATTCAAGGAGTTTCATGTTGGGAAGAACATGTAATTTTGAATCAAACCCAATAAGAGCTCCTTGAAGATTAGATCATGTGTCAAGTTGGAACCTCGTATTGTGGACCTTTGGATATCCTTGACAAGATTGGACTAGTGGTCTACAAACTTTCCCTACCTCGATCAATGAAAATCCATGATATTTTTAGTGTTTCATTGCTTAAAATATATATATGGGATGTTGATCACATGATTGATTGGTCTATATTACTGGTGTAACCTAAAGGATAGTTCTAGCCAAAGCCTCAATGCATCCTACAATGAAAGAAGCCCATGCTCTAAAACCGAGGAATAGAGAAAGTTAAAGCATAGTGGAAGCACTTTGGGCCTGATGAAGCTACATGGGAGATGTCTAATCAGATGTGGGAATTATATCCTTCTTTATTTGTTGGTTGAATATAATGAGTTTTGGTACACATATATATATTTGTGTGTGTGTGTGTCTCATTAGAAATACTGCAATGAATTATGTTTATAAAGCTCCAATTAGTATGTTAGTCATGTTTTCAATAGTCAGTCATTATAAATATTGCATCAAGTTTGGCTATAAAGATCCATAAGTATTATATTTGTCAAGTTCAAGAATTTTGGTTGGTCATAAGTGTCATAGAACACTGAGGATGGTGTTCCCCCAAGGGGGAGGGGACATTTTTAATAGCCCCATATTGATTTTTCATGTAAATGCGAGAAAATTATAAAGTAAAAGTAATACCAAGGTCATGGGACACATATTCCAAGCTGAAAGGAGGAGAAAAACATTAAACTGGTCATCACTTGTGGTTAATTATTGGCTTTGGAAATTAGCATTGACATTGGCAGTAGGAAAAAAGGACAATAAATGGAATTTAATTCAACAAATAAAGGAAAATAGGAGAAAAGGAATATTAAGAAACAATGATATGCATTCAAGGGAATATGAAGGAAATTGAAGGAAAATAAAAGGAAAAATAAAATAAAAGGAGAGAGCACATTCTATGACTCTCTTAGTTACTCTTTGGATCATACACTCTTGGTTACTCTTCGAAATTCTAGCTTTCACTTGGACATTGAGGCATTCTCACTTGGACTTTGGGGAAAAGAGAATCTGGATACAAACAAGCAAGCAAAGGAAAGCATGTGAACTACAACATGAGGATATTGCATGTAACGGGTTGCATGTGTGATTTTCTTTTTGATATTTGAATGCATGGTGCATGAATTTAGTTTATATGGTTATTTTGTTGTCATTGGCATGGGACATGACTAGATTGATAGTGGGTACATTCTTTCCTTTTCCATTTCCTAGATAGCCATGGTGTGTTGGGATTCATTCTTAGTCAAGCTTTGGATTTCTAAATGATTTTGGATCTAGGTGAGGTGGTCTCAAGAAAATTCCCAAAGGTTGGGGTTGGAGATGGTTTTCTCTAGGAAGCCCTTGACAGGTTGGTGGAGATAGGAAAATTCCTCTAGGTATGGTGAAGAAATTATGAGGCATACATGCTTCTGTCAGTTTTGGTAATCTCTAAGCCGGTTTAGGTGAGATCATTGTGGTTTGAGGGTGAAGGTGGCTTAACCTATGTATTCCTTGTTTGGTTATATTTTATTTATTCCATGAGATCCCACATTCATGCTTGGAATATGGCATGGACGTGACTGGGCTGAAGGAAATATTTTGTTCAGTCTAAATCTATGGTCAGGTGGTATGTGTAAGTCCCTGACTTGGTTGTAATTTTCATATGTTATTATGTGTTGATTCTTATTGAGATTATTGAGCACAAATTCTAATTTTATCTATAATTTGATGACTAGTTTTTCATGGTTCTATTCTACTTAAATGTTGGTTACATGCATGGTATATTTCTCATTTATGATGTTCTCTTGTTTTGTATCCATTCCATAGTTTGATGGGATATTTGTTATCTTATATGAATTCACGAGCTAATGTGTGTTGTTGCATCTAGTATGTGAGGGAAACAATATTTTTTGATGATTTTCTGATGAACTTATTGAATTAGTGAACATATATGCATTTATAAGCTACAGGTACTTTGTCTGCAAAGTGTTTGCATAAATTATTATTACATGGTTTGTAATTTTTCAGTATGATTAGAGTCTAGAAATCAATTCTAGAGGTTATAGTAGTTGGATGATAGAGTTATAGAAATTTCTAGGAAGCTGTGGCTAGTTCCCTGAAAACTAGCCTAAAATTTTGAAGCGGTGTCCCTGGTCGCATCCATGGAACTAGGGAATTTCGGTTGTAACTGCATGGAAGATACCTTGTGCCTGTGATTGGATCCTTCTGGCCTCATGCACTATCCTGCATGTATGCAAATGGATTGTGAAGTGAGTGAAAAGGCAATTCTAGCCCAGGAAAGGTTAATCAGTGGATGTTGTCTGACATCTAGGTGACAAGGTGTACCTGGGAAGTTACACTAAATTTCAAAATATTAGGTCCCACTTCCATAACTATAACTTGGTTCTTGGGTCATTCATAGTGATGAGCCCCAATATTGCATCAAGGATGTTGCAACTCCTAGGGCTACCAACTTTACTTTATCAACCTGGGATTCATACAAACTTGGAGGTGACAGTGTTATATGCATAGTAGATGCAATAGTCTACTCTTGTCACTTTCCAACTGGGACGATAAAACACTATGGTTTTTCAAACTAGTCTCCTATTGAATAGAAGGATTCTGACTATTGACAGTGAATGTAAACCTAAATTTAAAGTAGAAAGTAAATGCTTACCTATTTTAGGAAAATGAAAGTGTTGAATGGAAGTGCCATGAAATTATCTAGCTAAGAATTGACACACATCACTTGAAAAAGAGAACTAATCTAACCTTGAGTTATATCATCTGGCTATCTGGACTAAATAGCCATGGAAATTATCCTAACATTGTTATGACTAAGGTATGCATGCACTAGCTATCTTATGATAAAATTGCAGAAAAATAGTCTTTTGATTTTCAATTTAGAAATGTAAATGCTAAGATAAACAATCTAATATTTTGCAGGAGAGAAAGGCATGGAAAAGCGAGTCTAAAATGGCTTTAAGGGACATGGAAGTAAAGTGGAGGTCCTACCCTATGATCATATCAACATTTCTACTCAAAACAGCCTAAAACAGGCTGCTACATGGTTTCCTATAGTTACTACAGGATGTCCTAGTTTTCTACAACAAACTAACTAAAGGCTATAGGAAGGTAGGGAAGGTGAAATGAAGTGTTGGGAAGAAGTATTATGGTGGAATAATGTGTAGGGAAGGTGCACAGTGCCCAAGGCTCAGCCTAAGACTTCAAGATGGTTGGATTTACTCAAGGTTCCACA
The DNA here is from genome assembly GCA_000404065.3 of Pinus taeda. Classification (NCBI taxonomy): domain Eukaryota; kingdom Viridiplantae; phylum Streptophyta; class Pinopsida; order Pinales; family Pinaceae; genus Pinus; species Pinus taeda. Next base: position 142,395 of record APFE030734276.1, read on the forward strand.
ATGGCTATAAAACACAAATTTGGATTAGGGGTTGGTAGGCCTTGGCAATAGGTAGAGAAGGTTTAGATGAGGCTAGTGGAATGAGTTCCTCCTTGCAGATCAACAAATCCTGCAACAACACATGTTCTTCTCTTCATTTATGCATACCTTCATATAAATATGGAAAAGATGAGTTGAATTTGAGAAAATTGATTTATTGATGACTAATGACTATATCTATGGAATGAAATACCCTCTTAAACTATAGGAAACTTGAGAAACAAAATGACAACTATAGGTTCTTCAAAGAAATTATAAACGATGATCTATTCAACAAGGAATCATAAGCTATACAATGATCAAAAAATAAATCTATTTTTGGGGTTGTGAGAGTGGGGCCCTCAAACCATGATCCCATGAGGGAGATGAGGAAGAGGCCATTGTCACAAGATTTTATGAAATATTGTCTTTCACTACCGTACCACTGATTTACTTCTTTAACTAATGGAAGAAAAACTAAATAATCATTCAAATACTTGTAAATTAAACAAAGCAGGAATAATTTCAGCAGGTAACTATGATTTTAACCTAAGAATACATGTACAAAAAGAGGAACTTCTCCTACTAGGGTTAAGCCCTAACCCAAGAGCTTCATCCCTTTGAGTCAACTTAGTGCTGGATCAAGGTAAACCTTTTCATTATCATCAAAATGTAAAAAATAATATAAGAGTAACAATCACAATGTCTTAGCTCCAAATTGCCTCTTGGCTACCAAAAAACATTGAATCCTAATGAGGCCCTTGGCCTTCTTATTTATACAAATTGAAGCTACAAAAAACTTCTTAAAAATTAGGGATGCTTGGCTCCCAAACTCAATATTGACTTGTCTTCAAGTGTAACTGGCTTGGCTGCCAATGAACTCGGTTGGCTTGGTTTCTTGTAACTCCTGTGGTGAAGTAAAATTATAAGTGCAGACACGAACGAATTCCTCTAGCCCGATGATGGGTCTAGCCACAATAGATACATTTTATGGAAGATTTCCTTAGGTTAGAATCAATCAAGAGGGCCTACCTTTTGGTCCACTTATCTTGCTTTATGATGTCCTCACTTGCTCGCTCTAGCTAACTCTCGCTTCCTTTTTCAAGCACCTGAAACAAGTAAACAACAATAGACAAAAAACATGATAATAGACAAATTGCAATTCAACCTACTTGACAAGTCAAGAAACATTAAGACATGAATATGTAATATCACAAAACACGTAGGAAATCAATCGATAGTTGCATATATTAATATCAATAGAGAGATTACAACCATTTGTCTTAACGTTGTAGTCCTCCTCTAACAAGACCAGGTTCCCACACACTTTTGCTAGAATTCCATGATGGCCTCAATAAACGATAGTTTCAATGCTCTTCCATTTAGGCTTCACTCCAAACCAAATCACACTTCTCCCTCACACAACTAGATAGCTACAACTAGTAATAGCTTGCTATCTACTCCAAACCAAAATAGCATCAACACTCAACCAAAAACTAGCTTGTGCTTGGGAAGAAGGGAGGTTTATATAGGATAGATGGCTGAGAGATGGATCCTCTTCTCATGGGAGAAGGGCTTATCTCTTGAAGTAGTTCCATCATTATAGGGGAAAGGATCCCAAACTGTCATCCTCGACCCCATCCATCCAAACCATTTACTAGACTTTCGTTACGAAGCTCCTAGAGCTGGAAGCTTCAGCTCCAAATTTAAAAAACTTTCCAAAACAGGACTGACCCGATTGGAACACAGCTTAGTCACACCAATCGGTGCAAGGGATAGTTCTAATCTTTGCATGTCGGCACGAGGGAGACAAAGGTCATTAGAGTCAGTCTTGTATACTACGCAAAATAGAAGTTTTAGGGGAAATGGTGCAAAAGGGAATTGATCTGCTCATGAAGAGGGACACAATGGGAGTTTCTTCATGAAGGCAAAGCACACGGGGTTCATTGTAGAGGTCCTCCAGGATCAAGGAATGGGAAGTATAGGGACAGTGACAAAATGTTGTGTAATAGATGTCCCCTAAAGCATGAAGGCCGAGCTGGAGTGAGGGATGAAATGCTTTATAAATTAGTGTGGGGAATTGTTCTGCCATTAGAAAACCTGCAAGCAAGTACAGATGCATATGCATAAACTGAGATCTCTATTAAATGATACATGAATCATGGCATGGACGTTGTTGGCTTATTAGGGCTTGACCTAGGTTAAGAATTAATTAGCCAAACAAATCCCCGTACTACTATCCCTTTCGGCAATAGTCCGTAGAGTGCAGACTGAGGTGTCACCCGAAGTAGTATGGGGGGGTGCGAGAACTAGGTTTCTGCACCCTTGAGATGTTTGAGGGTTTGATTCAGTCCAACTGCTCATCCCTATACACAGGTTTCTTCGCACACTTGCCTGGCCTTCGCACCCTGATATACTTACCTTCACGTAGCCCTAGGGGTTGTGGGGCTTCCATGCTGCTGGAGCATCGCTCTATACTATTTCCCTATGTCACACCTGATATCTTACCTATCTTCCTACACCAGTTAGTTATCTTCACATAAATAGAAGCCTTGTGTTATATTTATTCATACAACACACACATATAAGTTCGCACAGTAAATAAATAATACACTTGCAATTTATACCCAATAATACATTGAACAGGAAAAGATACACAGAAATATGGTAAACTTATCTTTATTAATTCTTCCAATGGTTACAGACTCGACCTACCCTACGCACTCAGCTGTAGGGGTCTGTGCACTCAACTGCGGACTACTAGGCCTTTGTGCACTCAGCTACAAAGCCTTCTCCTACTCTATGACCCAAAGACACACTTTACACTTCGACTCAGTCTCTTAGACTCATTATGCTTCTTTTCTTTCTATTCTCTATTTACTCTCTTCTACACTTAAAGCCTCACTCTATTTACATAATCCGATGGTCTATGAACCATGGGTAGGTCTATCAAGCCAACATTACATTACAAAAACAAGGGCAGACAACCCTGTGACTTTATTATGACTTCGTACTCCACACCTGCAAATTGCAGAGCCTTTACAAAGGACTTGGTCAAAACTTAGGCTTTAAGCACCAAAACATGACTTGGGGGGATTCCATGCCCAACAGGCCCCCAACACAAACATCGTGACTCACCCTCGAGTCACACTCTTGGCATGAAGATCTTCGCATAGAGTTCCTCCAGCTCTATTCGAACCATTGGAAGGTCAGCAACGCACTGAGCGACTGCCTACTAGATCTCCTATATGCATTGTTCTTAGACCGTGGTGTCGGAACCACTTCCCTGCATCCGTTCCTGCATCCCCTGCATTTGTGCGGGCTTACCTTCAATTGTTTCTATGATGGTGAAGGCCTCGTCAATCCAAGGATGAACTCATGCTTTCAGGACTGCTTCTTTTTGTCGTGTTGCATCCACTTGTTCTTTCAATGCTTTGGACTGTTGCATCTGTGTGAGCCTCTAGGTGAGGGCCACCATCTGCACAGTTACTTTGATGCTTTCATACTATTGTTGGAGTTGATGCACCTCTATCTCTAAGCACTGGATGTTGGAGTCCTCCTGCAGATTCGTGAGGACCTCAAATGACTCCTCCAACATTCTGCTGTAGTCCCTTACTGCACTGCCAATCTCTTCCAGCCCTAATGCAATAGCACTGGCACGTTGTTCTCTTACTTTAAGAGGGGTGGATGGTTGCACCTTCAACCGCAGCTCTACTATTTGAAGGTTCAGCTCTAGCTGAACCTTATTCATTTCTTCTCGCACCTCGTGCACCCCTATTGCTAGTCAATAGATGTGCGCCTTTGCTGGTGTGTCTAATACGATTGCCAGCTCAGGGATGCTTTGGCAGGAATCTTCCAGTACCTATACCAGCTAGCAATTCTACAACATCACTTCATCGCACTGCAAGCTCAACTACTCCATGTTGATCTTTTACTCACTTAGTACTTGCAGTGTGTGGCTCTCCCTAGCCCACAGTTCTATAGTAATCCCATCCTACAGAATGCATAACATCTCCCACAGGAGTGCAACCATGTTGATCTCAATACCCTTCAATTCACTAATCGTAGGCCTCTAGGCCTCATTTTTTGTCACCACTGCCCCTTCCAGCAACACTATTGTATTTGTCATCCAAGCGTGCAACATCTTCTCTGCTGTAGTTGTCCCTACTGTGAGGTTGGTCGAAAGGGTACCAGCCTGAGGAGTGTGCACCTGCAACTCCTGCAATTGCACTATGATGGCCCCCAACATAATCTGGTTCTCTTGCACAACATTCTAGAGGGCCTTGGAGGTGACATCGCACACCGTCTCGCTGATGTCATGTAGATCACCTTCAGTAAGGGTGACCGGGTCAATAGACAACTTTCATACCTTAACCTTCTTACGTAGTCTTGTCTGCTCGCTCGGGCACTGGCGCTTCTGCTGTGTTGATGCAGTTTGTGGGTCTATGCCTCCCTCCTCTTCCTCTACTTCCTACCCATGCAAAGGTGAGTTTTGGACCTCGTGCGCCTTCTCAAATGTCTCTTGCACTGCTGCTACTACTATAGCCTTTTTCTGTTCTGTTGATGTCTATGCAGCGTCCCGCGCCTCCTGCGCTTCTTCTACTACTGCCTCCTTCCTTCTCTTCTCTGCTAACTGTGCCATGCATAGTTTGGCCTTCTCTATCTTCCTTTGCACTGTAGACTTCTCCATTGCCGTGATGTCTGGAGTGTGCCACTATGGTGGCCATGTCTCCAGTACGTCAAAGATTACGTTGTCCGTGGTTACAAAGGGTAGCTCTCTCCATTGCTTGGTCAGTTCCTTGTGTGCTCTGATATATAAGTTATGGAGGTCCACTTTAAACTCTGCAAAACTTTGCGGGCTGTTGTAGGTAGTGGGTGATAGCCGTAGCTTGCGGTTAATCCCCATTCTAAGGTTCATTTCCATGAATACCCAAAATATCTTATTGTCATGGATCTTGTTTGCATCCTTTGTGACCCAGAGTGAAGCGTACTTCGCGGCCCTTGGAAAATCCCTATCAGTTGTGGGGAACTAACTGTCCTCCAATAATTCCCCTATCATGAGCACTATGGATAGTAATAGCCATGCATAATGGAACTTTTTTCCTTGTTCTTAAGCCTCGCGGGAATTCTCCAAGAATTCCTTACAGAGGAACTCTGACCAGGTAAATTGGACTCCCTCCACGCATTGCTCAGCAAGCACCACCCCTAGCACGAGTACCTTGTCCATGTGAAACTTGCGCATAACCTTACTCATGAGTATCTGGGTCAACACCTTAACTACTTTGTTGTTGATGCTAGATATGGCGTATCCCCTCTTCTCCTTCTCCAGTTTATATTTCTTTTTCATGGCCTCCGCGATGGCCAAGTCACTTCTTTTCCCCTCCGAGATATCTACAGGGTCCTCTCCTTTGCATGGAAGCCGGGTAATGTAGTGAATCAAGTGGTCCATGATGGGGATGGGCTCCTCTAGCCACAAATATCCACCATGCACCAAGCAGAGTAGCTGCCTGATGACAAAAATTGTTATTGTGGCATGGTGGAAATGTGGCACCCAGAGCAGGTTTAGTAGCCCTACCTTTTCCACTCCCTGCAACCACTTTCACAACTCTAATTCGGTAACCCCCATCATGGTGTTCTGCTTAGGCTTCATGAGTTGTGTATTCTCTAGGTGAGGGAACTTCTCATGGTCAGTAAGATCCCAATCTTGAAATTTCAAGCTTGGCACCCATCCCAGGTGTGTTCCCTCAAAAATGATGTCACCTAAGAAAAGCGGGGTCTGGAGAGAGCTCTTGCTCTCATCAAGATCCTTGGGCACTTTAGCCTTCCCCTTCCCCGGGGGGATATAGGTGGGCAGCTTTGTTGGAGGGTGTGCAAGCTTAGTTTCTTCCTCAATGCCTTTGTCCTCATCTTCTTCGATGATAAGGTCTTCTAGGTCTTCCTCCTCCTCATCGATTTCTATGATGATGAATTTCCCTTTCTCCTCCATTGTTAGCCTTGTGCGTAGCAGGTTTCGCAGGGACACACATATAGGGAACCATCAACTATTTGTATTTCTTTGGCCTTAGTGTGTGTAGAGATTTAGGGATTTCTTCCATAATCCCAACACCTTCAGGGGCATCCCCCATAGTCAAGGCTTGCGCTGCCTCTTCAGCGGTCATCTTTGTAATTTCCATAACTTCCTCAGATGTTGCCATTGTATCCGACCAGAAATCTATCACTCGCGTACTTAGGGGCTCAATCAACATTCAGCATAGGTCAAACAAGGCTCTACTCAGGCTACACAGAGTATACAACAGCTCAATTTGCAAATGGCCAAGTGTTGTTTGCTAGGCAGCCCTTTGTAATTTATAGCGCCTTTTGAATTTGAATTCGATTGTTCCCCCCAAATCTGGTTCATTAATGCTCTCTTGGCCTCAGATTTTCCCAAATCTTGCCCATAAATCATGTCTTAAATGCCTACTACCTGCTCCATTTGGTCTCAAGTCGAGCATCACATCGTGAATAGTGACTCCAATGGTCACTTTTTGGCCAACCTGTGCAGCAGTGTAGCCCCCCTTGCGCGGTTGCAGACCTTGTCACTCTTTGCTTCTGTGCATAGCTCCAACATTGCGTAGCTCCTGGGCAGAGTAGTTAATAGTCCTGTGCCTCCTTTCAACTTCCAAGAGCACTAATACTATACTTTCCACGGCTATTCAAGTGACCACGCCACCCATATAGGGTTTCATCTAGTCATCCATCACTGTTCTTGGAAAATACCCACCTTTTATTGTTACTAGCAGTGTCGCGCAATTTATCATTTGTAGCATGCCATCATGGTTGATTCATGTAGTAATATGTGGTCCAAAACAAGGCATCAAACTGGTCAATTTGTGGCGATAGTCCCTAAATTTGTCAGCGTGATTGTGTGCACCCTGTTTTATCATCCGAGACTTCTTATTGAGACAATATTCTTTGATCTCATCCTCAACCTTCTTTACTTCCACTTCCACGAAAGAATTTTTCTCCCTTGATCGCATCCTTTCCTTCCCAAGTTCTTGGAGCCTAAACTTACCTTGTTGGATTTCTTCCTCAAGTCCCAAGTGTTTTGCTTCATTCAATTGTGTGATCCCTTCTTCCAAGGTTCTGTGAACCGTCATATCTACCAGTGCTGCCATGCACGGACTAGGCATTTTATTCTCTATTGGGATTACAGTGTTTGTGCCATACTCCAGTCTCGGAGGTGCCTGCGTCGTTAGTTTCTTGCATGTGGTCCTATAAGCCCATAGAACCACTGGTACATGTAGGTCCCAGTCAGTCCACTATGCATTGTGGACCTTTTTTAGTGCTTCACATACTTCGTTAAAGGCTTCTGTGTGGATAACCTTCAACGCACTTGGTCTTTCCATACTCCATGGTTCCAACCGGTGGGGTCGTTCGTGCCATGGCCTCACCCACACCTGCTTACTGACCTTGCCTCCTAACGTGACGACTGTGTACATCCACACAGGTTTTGTATCATATTCTTGTATCCATATGGACAAGTGGGCACACGAACCGTTTCCTCTGGCAGCCTCATCTATTAATCACATTTGAGGCTTCCTAAACCATATGCGCATCATCTACCTATATTCGCGCCAGTCCTCAAAATTTCTTTGGTGCATACCCCACCACCTTGCAGGCGTAGCGTGCAGTACCCATTTCAAAGCTTCAAAATGTTGTTGTTTCAGCACCTCACTTTCAAATCTGTTCAGGAAGTCATCCACCTCACTTAACCCATCCTATGTAGGTATATCCCTTACCTCTATTGATACGCAACGTAGTGTTCTCGTCATCATGTTATAGTTCAATGTGGTTACCTTGTGTAACTGGTTCTACCATAATTCTATTCCCTCATCTGAATCTGATGTGCAAGAGCTTTCACAGTCCCATGAGATTCATCCATCCGTGATCAGATTCACCCAGTTTTGTTCGGGCATGGTTATCTTATAGATGCAATCCAAGTTATCGTCGTTGTCGCAGTCATGCACTAGCTCTTTGTAGCATGATCCTTCTACAGGGTCTAATGGTACAACTACGCGAAGAGACTTTCTCTCAAAAATCATCTTGTGCTTCTTGAGATTTATCACCCCATTCATGTCAGTGGCCCAATATATTCCTAATAGTGTGGGGTAGGGATTGTTGTCATCAAAAATCTCTATCACTTTGAAATCTACTAGTGTTCTTGCTCCTTCGATATCCACTGTGATTCCCTGCAACCCTCCCATACGTAGGAGCTTTTACTAGTTCACCATTCGCAATTGGAAAGGAGACCATTGCAGCATAGGCTTTCCCATGCGCTCCCAGGTCTGCTTTGGTAGGACGTTCGCATCCGACCCTAGATCCAGAATCACTTGGTCCATCTCATATTCTCCAATCTGCGTGGTTAATCTCATCTCCCTTCCCATTCGCGTCGTGTGCTTTCCAAGCTTCTGGACTACACACATTTCTCCTAGCATTGTCCCAATGCATCTATTTATGAGTTCCTGTAGCCCCTTTACAGCCTTGCTATTGCGCAGTAGCTTCATGCATGTTTCCAAGAACATTGTGAGCATCGATGGGTCCATTTCTAGCTCCGGTATGTATTTACTTCCCAAAGTGGAGGCATCAGCAAAGCTCTTCTTGGCTTCCATGAAGGTTTCCTTAGCGCACTCCAAATCAAACTTTGGTTCCTTCGTTGGAGCCTTGTACACAGAATACTTTCTTTTGATTTCTTGCCTTTGTCTTCCCCTCTTGTAATTCCACTTCGGAGAAAAATATTTACATTAGGGTCTTCCTCGCGCAACTCAGACCTCATCATTTGCAAGCTTTGAGTCGGGGGAGGTTGGAGTGCTCCCTTATCATACAACCTTGCTATCATTTTGGGACAATCCTCTGTCTGGTGATCAAACAATGTACAATACAAGCATGATTGCTGCGTTGGATTTGTACAATTACAGGCATAATGTCCTGGCCCTCCGCAATTGTAACATATCAACTATCTAACACCTCTTCCTAGACCTCCACCTTAGCCTCATCCGTGCCCCTAAAATCGGGTTCGCGCCGTCCCTGTGTTTTGGTCAAGGGCCTACATTTTGGCCTAAACTCTGTAGGTAGGAGTTTGATCCATCTTCAACTCATAACTCCTACAGGTGCGCTCATCATGTCCCACTAATCTACAGAAATTACAGAACAACTACTGTGAATTCTGCGTGTACTTTTGTAATAAATGGCAGTTATATGTAGCATGCTTTCCTCCTATCTAACAAATTGCGCACCATAATGCAGGTGCCACACTGGGTCCTACTTGTGCCTCTCGTCTCAATGGCATTGGTCCTCCTCCCACGAGGTAGTTAGTGAACACCGGGTAGTGGTCCTCGTCATGTCCCTGACCCTTGCACTTTATGCACCATACCTCGTTGTGCACTTTTGAGCGAGCCATCCTGTCTTGTTCCAAACTTTGCATCTCAAGGCACCAGTTTTTCAACTGCACCTAGATATACTAAACTCCCAGGTTAGGATCCTGTACCAGGGTCTCATGCAGTCTCATCGCGGTCTCCAAGGCCTCTTCCTAATTTGTTATCCTTTGTTGTGATAGCACGCTCCTTAAATGCAACATTAACAATGCTACAAACCATTCATGGTGTTGTCCATCCATTAGCGTCATGTTAGCTTCACGATTTTTGCACTTCAGTCTCTAACCCAACTCCCAAGGGGTCTCACTTGGTAGCATTGTGATTTCCTTGAACCCAATGATCAACTATGCCTCTGACTTCGGCCTACTAAATTCTTTGTTTACCGCAGTTTGAATATCTACAATCCCCACATTTGGATTGTCATTGGAATGCTTAATGTACCAGGTCAGCGCGTGATCCTGCAGAGTGTTAACCAACACCACTTTCTTTATATTGTTGTCCATGACTCCCTATGCTTCCCATACAGCTTTTATCATGAACCAAAATTGGTTCGGATCTTCTTTCCCTACTCCCTTGAACGCTGACAACTTTATCACACTCGCCATATTGATTAGCGGTGGTGGTGGAGGTGATATGGGCGAAGATGGGGTTGAAGACAGTGAAACTGGTGGCAGTTTGGTGGGGGTGGTATGCACAGAATCCTCTACCTTATTAAATTGATCGCACTTCTTTGTGAGACCTTTGTAAGCTCTTCCTTGCCCCCTCATAGAGGTGAAATCAAGGGGTTATTTTCTAGTTTTGTTTTTGTATATTTTCCCACTTTGTGTAGCCCCAAACATCAATTTATTCGCATAACCCATTTTTCACATAATAGAATTTTAATCCAAGTGTTCAAAGATTTAATGTACTTACCTTGCAGCCCTTTAAGGAAGCATCGTTCTGCCTCGCTATAGCTAACTGAAGCATCTACCGTGAACTTAGTGATGAATCCTCCTATAATTTGATCGAGCCAGTGATCAACAGCGCATGCGATCTTATCCTCTGATTCTTCCAATCTATGCACCAATTCTGGAGTCCACACAATAGGTGTGTTGAGCTTACACCTTCCTTGGCTATCTTCTAGCTTCAAGATCCACTCATATAGCTCAGTAGGGAAATATGCGAAGAAGATTTCATGGATCTCTATGTATAAGTAGTAGCGTAACCACTCTTCCTTTGATAGTCACGGATTCCTATTTTCTTGCACCGTGAACTCGTGAATCTTTCAATCTAACCAATCTTCAATTCCTTTCTTTCATGGATTCTAGTAATACGACATCAGACATCTCTATGTATATCCTGGTCCCAGCAAGGGAACCATTTGTTGTCTTGTTGGGGCCTAACCCAGGTTTAGAGTTAATTAGCCAACAAATCCCTGTACTACTGGCCCTTTCGGAAATAGTCCCTGGAGCATGGACTAATGTCTCACCCGAAGTAGTATCGAGGGGTGCTGGAACTAGGTTTCTGCACCCTTAAGATGTTTGAGGGTTTGATTCAATCCAACTACTCATCCCTCCACGCAGGTTGTTTCGCGCACTTCCCTGGTTTTCGCACCCTGATATACTTGCCTTTGAGCGGCCCTAGGGGCCGCGGGGCTTCCGTGCTACTGGAGCAGCTCTCTACATTATTTTCCTAAGTCACACCTAAGATCTTACCTATCTTCCTACACCAATTAGTTATCTTCGCGTAAATAGAATCCTTGTGTTATATTTATTCATACAGCACACACGTTTAAGTTCGCACAACAAATAAACAATACACTTGCATTTTATACCCAATAATACATTAAATAGGAAAAGATACATAGAAATATAGTAAAATTCTCTTTATTAATTCTTCCAACAGTTACAGACTCGACCTGCCCTACGCTCGCAGCTACAGGGGTCCGCGCACTCAGTTGCAGACTATTAGGTCTCTGCGCACTCAGTTGCAAAGCCTTCTCCTAATCTATGACCCAAAGATATTGTTGTGTGTGGAGCATGATTGTTCAGAGGTCTTTGTTTCAACGGGATGTATACCCCAGGAAGTTTTGTACACCCCTCCACGCGGGGGGGTGCGGGGGGGACTTGTCCCCCCCGCGGGGGTCTTGGGGGGCCGACCCCCCCGGCTGGGGGGTCTTGGGGCCAGCGGTCCCCCAACGGGGGCTTGGGCGCAACACCCCCGAAGCTAAAAAACAGATGTAAATTTGCCTTGTAAAAGTATAGTAATTTCAAGTCAATCTGGGCCGTTCATTAGGCGGATGATCTGACGGTAGAACTTATGTTTAGTTTAGGGTTTTTTCCCTAGAAGGCAACCCTCTCTCTTTGTATGAGGGCATTGTATTTGAGGCTGTGAGATAGATGTG
>APFE030734276.1:158356-175555 GCA_000404065.3 Pinus taeda
GAAGGACTGGCTGTTCGAGGTGGACGTAGCCCAAACTAGGTGAACCACGTATATCTGTGTCTCTCTTGTTTTGTGCGTTTTCTGTGTTTATATTTCTACAATATTTTATGTGTTCCATTGCTCCGTAATATATAATTTTCTAACAGATATGCTTTATACATCAACTCAATTGTTTTTACACATCATGGTTTCATTCTATTTTCTATGCTTCCTCTACACTTAGAGGCTCACTCTATTTATACAATCCCATGGTCTGTGAACCATGGGTAGGTCTATCAAGCGGACAACCCTGTGACTTTATTATGACTTCACACTCCATGCCCAAAAATTGTAGAGCCTTTACAAAGGACTTGGTCAAAACTTGGGCTTTAAGCCCTGAAACATGCATTGGGGGGATTCCATGCCCAATAGATGCAGCCATCCAGAGAATGATCATGTAAATGGATCCAAGTATGAGCACAACCATCCATCAAAGAAGATCATAATGAAACCAAGCTATGGTCGCAGCCATCCAATAATGAGAAGGATCACATCTGATAACTCATGGTCTGGTCGCAGCCAACCATTTGAAAGAGACATGCATATCATCATAACCATGTCACACCATTTCACAACCTGGACTTGTGTGATTTGAGTCCAGGGTCGTGCACTCCAACATGACCCGATCAAAGTACATAGTCTGACATGTGAATAAATGTGTTGACGTCAAACATGCTAGATAGTCGCTTGATTACCAGTCAATGATGTAAACTGTTAACAAGCGCGAGAGAAACCACCAATAATGACAATGGCCCTCAAGGTACTATCATCACAATCCATAGAATTTGAATAGAGGAACTAAAGTCAAACACCTGTGAAATCACTCAATCGAAAGTCAATGATGTGAACTTGTCATTGAGTGTGAAGAACTTGCCTTTAGGGCATGCAAGCTCTAAGGTACCAAAAAGGAGTCTCTCGATCAACTTTCCAAATAATGAGTTGAAGTTGACAGAAAGTGACCATATCAAAGGAGGGCCATAATGAATCCCACATCATCGATGCGAGATGAGAGGATGCAAAATGATTTTGGATGATACAGAGAATCAAAAGTAAGTGTAACTACAGAAGGACAACTCTTGAACATATTAGCGACACAACTAGAAGTTTGGCAGCTTTTGGATCCATAGGATCGATGGTCATGATGATGTGGCAAAGATCAAATGGAAGGCAAAATGAATGGCCCAAACCCAGGAAGGTCAACGATACAAAGGAAGAAGTCCCAACCCGACACGAAACAAAGAGTGTCATGTTCAAGAGTGAGCTACCAACACATGTTCAAGAGTGAGCTACCAACACAACTGATAGATTTCCAATTTCCCCCACAATTTCTGGCAGGTACCCCAATTATTTTTTAATCGCAAGCTTAAAGGGGATAACATATGCTTGCACTATAAGTTCATCCTTCGAATGAATCCGACCTAGTAAGTTTAACGAGCCCTAGGAAGGAGAAGCTCATGTTCATCATGGTGATGAATCCAATGTCACTTAATAGTTTAATGAGTCCGAGAAAGGTGTAACTCCGTATCTTTTTCATGTTTAGAGAGTTTGAAAAAGACACGTAAAACAAAACTCCACACGGTCCCATTTCGTACGTTTGTGTCTCTCGAGCCCGAAAAGGTAGAAAACAATACTTGAGAGAACCACTTGACCATTTCAGTCAAGGAGTGCCTTTTCATAAATAGTGCCTCCCAACCTAAAAATGGGGTAAACTTATACTGGGCACATGACGTTCCACATCCATTAATGAGTTCGAAATGATAAGGGCTTGGCCATCTTTCCACTTTTAAAGGGTCAGAAAAGAGCTGAAAGGGGATCCCCCATTTTTATTCTCTTTAAAAAGTCAAAAAGGGAATAACACTTGGCAATCTTTTCATGGTAGTTTAACATGTCGAGAAAAGAGCTGAAACATGACTCATCATCATCGTCGAACATCCATCACCTACCACTGCACAAGTAAGGTAAAGTGTATTATCAAGTCCTAGAGGCAAAATAGGTCAAAATATTTACAAAAACATGATATTTTCTTGAAAAAATGAATAAAAATGGGAAAAGGTAAATATATTTTTACCATTTACCATTTTACCTTTGTTGTGAAGACTTTTTACTCACTTTTTCCCTAATTGTTCTGGAGCAGATTGTGAGAGATCTAGGAGGTCAATCAACGAGCCGCCAGTTCCAGGTAATAGCCGAATCCCTGAGCTCCATTTTCATGTTCTTTATTTCTGCTTTTAGCCATCTTTTTAGATTTTTGAAGAGGTTTCTGAAAATATTTTTCACCCTCGGTTGGCACGATTTTCGAGCATAGAATTGTGCTAGCTAAGAGTGGTTAACAAAGCCACCTGCGCCAATCGACGCAAATTTTTTTAAAACAGGCGCTCCAGTGATGTGGATAAGGAAAAACCCTATTTATTCAAAAACTGACCATTTAAACTTGAATTTTATATGCCAAGGATGATTATTGACTCAAATTAATGGCTTTTGTAGGAGAGAATCACTAAAAATGGTGGATTGGAAAGAACGGGAACATGAAGATGTTGACATCCAGGCAATGAATGACCCAAATAGTCTGGAGAACTTGAGGGCTTGCGAGCTCCTCAAATTCTTTCTTACACTAGGGATGTAGGCCTAGCCTGAGTTACTTCAGTACCTGATTAGTCTTTGGGACATTAATCAGGAGATCTTTGTCATTGGGGACGAGGAGCTGGAGTTGGAAAATTCAGATATATACTTCATCACTGGATTGTCTCATAGAGGGGAACCAATGAACTTGTATGGTTCATGTTTAGTTGGGGCAAGCATATCTTCATTGCTTATCGAACACTATCCTAAGGCCCTGAAATCCAAGAGTGGGAAGATAGAGATTTCCAGTGTGCGTGATCTGACACTGAGGGTGTTTTTTTGACCATCAACAGAGTGGCGAGGTCCTAGGCAGAACATAAGACTAACAAGTCAAAGTTCCTTTATGCTATTGCCTGCATAGATCCTATGATATTCAACTAGGAAGAGGCCATGAAGATGAACACCAAGCACCAACTATCCAAAGCTAAGGCAGGGAATCTGAAGTAATTTGGCTTCAGATTAGTACTTGTGACCCTTTTCCTGGAACGAGTACCGTTTTTCCAGTATCAGCTAACTAAGGTAGATCCTCCTATGCCACACGATTTGCGAATGGCCCACTGGAGCTGTTTGATGCTCAGGATCACTAGGGGTCAGCATATGTCATATCGACCTTCATTCTTTTCATGGCTATGACTTTTGGGCAGCGGATCCCCTTGTAACATATTTTTGGGGCTTGTAGCCCAAATTTTGGTCAAATGTAATGAAAGACCCCACAAAAATGCAGGCGCGGAGTGCGAGAGTCTAGGGTAGTCTGCCCTAAAATATTGTAATTTAATATAGAATGTGTCGGCCTACCCAAGGTCTGCAGACCATGGGAATGTGTAAATAGAGAGAGGCTCTAAGTGTAGAAGGTAGTTTTTTTGAGTTAGTTCTGGATTATTATGGGTTTTTGAAGGCAGTATTTGCTCTGAGTCTGTAAGTCCGAGTCTTGGGTTGTAGGAGTAGGAATAGGTTCTGCAACTATGTGTGCAAAGGCCTAATAGAGTCCGTAGCTGTGTGTGCAGACCCCTACAGCTGAGTACACATAGTGGAATTGGATTGTACTGGAATAGAAAGTTAATAAAAGCTAATTTGATTCTGCAATATTGTGCATCTATACACAGATCTGTATGTTTATGCTTTTGGTATATTTTTATACATCTCTTTATAGTTTATGGTTGCACACACTAGTTATAAATGTTGAATAATTGATAAAGATTACTGGGCCCACAAAATTAAGTCAAATCTATAATAATAACGCCGTAAGGGTAAAGGATCTAGATAGCGCCCCCTCATGCTTTGTACCTAGCTACGCGAAGGTCAGACTGCTGCACAAAGCTACACAGGTGCGCAAGATCGGTTTGTGACCTTTCCAGATCTCAGAAAGACATACCTAGGGTGTGGAAACCTAGTTCCAGCGCCCTCCCATACTACGTCAAGTGAGACTTCAGTCCGCCCTCCACGAATTGTTGCCAAAAGGGCCAGTAGTTTCGGGATTTGTTTGGCTAAATCATTTTTGAACCTGGGTCAACCCCAACAAGCCAACAAATGGTTTCGTTATCAGGACCAGGATCTGCCTAAGAGATGTCTGATGTTGGAACACTGGAATCCTACAAAGAAGGAAACTGAAGATTGGTTGGATCAAAAGCTTCACGAGTTCATGACATAGGAAAATAGAACTTGGAAGATATTCGAGAAGAGGTGGTTAGATCGCTACATATATACGGAAATCCATGAGTTCTTCTTCACGTCCTTCTCTTCAGAGCTGTATGATTGGATCGCGAGGTTAGCCAGCAGCTAGCGAAGGTATAAGCTCGATCAACTGATAGTGTGGACTCTGGAGCTTGTGCGTAGACTAGAGGCATCAGAAGATAAGATTGCGTGGGTTGTGGACCATTGGTTCAACCAGATAATAGGGGAGCTTATCATTGAGTTCGCGATAGACACAACTGTGAGCTATAGCGAAGTAGAATGACATTTTCTCAAGGGACCACTAGGTAAGTACATCAAATCCTTGAATACCTGGATTAATATGCTGTTATGTGAAAAACAGGTGTTGCGAATACATTAATGATTGGAACGATGCAAAGAGGAAAGGTATACAAAGGTATCAAAAGGTTAGGAAATAGTCCTTTAATTTCACCTCCATGAGAAAGCGAGGAAGAGCACGCTCAGGTCTCGTGCTCAGGTCTCGTCGAGGAGTGCGGTCAGTTTGATAATGCAGTGCATTCCACAATTACCATCTCCACTTACACCACCACTTGCTTCTCCTCCTTCACCTCCATCTTCACCCACACCACCTCCACCAAACTAGCAATTTAGTATGGTGAGTGCGATTAAGATACCTGTATTTAGAGGAATCAGAAATGAGGACCTGGATCAGTTCTGGTTCATGGTAAGATCAGTGTGGGAAGCACAAGGGGTTACGAATGATAACATTAAGAAGGCTACATTGGTAAGCATGCTGTAGGATCACACATTGATGTGGTATATCAAGCACTCAAATGATCGCCTAAATGCATGAATAGAAGAGATCCAGGATGCGTTGAAGAAATAATTTAGCCGGCCAAAATTAGAGACGCAGTCAATCATCAAATTTAAAGAGATCACGATGCTTCCAGGCGAGACCCCCTGGGATCTGGATCAGAGACTGAAGACTATGATCCGCGAAGCTAATATGATGCTAACAGATGCACAACATCACACATGGTTTGTGGCATCTTTGACACCACCCCTGAGGATGGCACTGTCACAGAAGAAGCTTTCAACCCAGGCAGAAGCATTGGAAATGGTGATAAGGTTGCATGAAACACCAATACAAGATCTGGGGTTGGGAGTCCAAAAAATCCATGCGTAGCTACAAGACCTATACTTGGAGATGCAGAGTTTGAAGCAGGATAGGGCACCTCGGCCAGAAGTGCGCGAAGAAGTATGGTGCATAAAATGTAAAGGCCAGGGCCACGATAAGGATCACTGTCCAGTATTCGTGAACTATCTGGAAGGAGGGGGGCCAATACTATTGAGACCAGAGGTACAGGTAGGGCCAAGTACAACGCCCACACTCTAGTGCATGATCTATCAGGTGGGAGGAAAGCACACGATAGACAGTTGTCATTTGTTGCAGAAGTATACACAAACTCCCCAGCAACTATTTTGAAATTTTTGTAGATCGATGGGCCATGGTGAGCATACTTGTTGCAGCTATGAGTTAAGATGGAGTGGATCCCCACATATAGAATGCAGATGGAAACACGAGGTCTTGACCCAGCCGCGAGGATTGCGTGCGGTGGATTTCATGGGCGGGGTCGAGGACAAGGAGGAATGGGGCTAGGAAGGGGTCGAGGATAGTTAATCTGTTACAATTGCGGAGGAGCAGGGCACTATGCTCGCGATTGTACCAACCCAATGAGACCATCTTGTTCATATTATGCTTAATTCAATCATGAAGTAGTAGATTGTCCCATGTTGATTGCGCAGATGCGCGAGAAAGGGGTACTTCAACCTAATCCGACGTAGAATGTTCAAATTATGAGGTCTAAACCACGCGAAGAAGACCCCAACGTGAACATGGTGCTCATAAGCTACGTGACCACAGGGGAAGATAAGGGGAAGTAGCCTGAGGAAGACACATGGGTTTGCAATGCTCCTACAAAGGAACCTAAGTTTGACTTGGAATGCACAAAGGAGATAATTATGGAAGCTAAGAAGAGCTTCGCGGAGGCCTCTACTTCAGGTAGTAAGGATCAACCAGAGACAGGGATGTATCCTTCTATGCTTACTACCTTTTTAGAGATAGGCATGAGATTTTTGCCCAACAACAAGGTGGTTAAAGGACTACAGGAAGCGATAACTAGGTGCGCAAGGTTAGGGGAACCGTTTATATTCTAGAAACTAGGAAAACATACATTGCTCACCGGGAGGGAGATGAGATTGATGGCACAGATTGGTGAATACGAGATGGATTAGGTAACCCTAGACCTAGGTTCAGATGTGAATGCATTACCAAAGCAGACATGGGAACACATGGGTAGACCCGTGTTGCAGTGGTCCCCCATTTAATTGTGAATGGAAAACCAACATAAAATTTTAGCCATGGGGAGATTGCAGGGGATAACAGTGGAAATCGAAGGTGCGAGCACGCAGACAGACTTTGAGGTGATAGAGATTCTAGATGATAGCAACACTTACCCCATGTTGCTAGGAATCTACTGGGCCACTGATATGAATGGAGTCATCAACCTGAAGAAGCAGAAGATGATATTTGAGAAAAAGTATCTACGTGTAGTAGTTCCCCTAGATCTAGCCGAAGGAGCACGCTACATTGAACCTGTGCACAACAATGACAGCAAAGATGAGCTGGATTGCATTTACTAGATAATGGCACAAGACCGGGATCAGGTGAACCTGACCATAGATGTGAGAATCTCATGGGAGCACGATAGTTCCTATATTTTAGATTCAGATGAAAAAATATAATGCTGGTAGAATTGGTTACACGAAGTGACAATGTTGAATTGCAACATGATGATCAGATCACTATGGTCCGAGTCGACCGAAGCAAGGGAACTGCCAACCTATGATGGGGTAACAGGAGTAGATGAATTCTTGGATAAAAGTGCAGTACCGGAATAGTAGCGGTACGATGTGCTGGAATGGGCATTGCACACCACACTCACATGATGGTAGGGTACACACTAAAAGACTATGGAGAACTGGTGCGAATGTAGAAGACAAATGCACTTACAGTTTGGAAGTCCCCAACATTGAACATGAGCCGGGCAGCCAGTATGGAGTAGGCTACGCACCCACTTGTGTTGATGGGTGTAGGTGTGTTCTATGCAAACACCTCCCAGACTAAGGATCGCAAGTCAAAACTCGACGCAGTAATAGGGAAGGTGACACCCTCCACAAATAGTCCACGACGAAGAATTCAAAAAGCTATACAAAGTCATGAACAGAGTTCACCAAGTGAGCCGAATCGACTGGGACCTATGCGTATTAGCAGTTCAATGGGCCTATGGGACCATAAGCAAAAAATGGAGTGCACAGATGAGCCCAACATTGACAAGACGAGATGAAACCTTGAGGATAGAGAAGAATCCATAGACCACAGCTCTCATAGTTGGGACGGGGCACGGGGATCTGGGTAAAGGAAATAGGAAGTTACAGGAAGCCATTTGGTGAGGGAGCTTAAAGCTTCGCAAACTTGATGAAGAGTGGGCACGACTAAGGAAGAAAAGTATGACATTGGACGAAGAAATCAGAAAACTGGAAACTACAGTTGTGCAAGCAGGCCACTAGAAACTAAGCATGATGGGACCACGTCTAGCCTGCCCTAATACTGCATTAGAAAGAGTTACGACCCTACTATCCTAGCTACGACCGCACCTTAATAACTAGGGGAGTGTACCATAAAAAGAAGAACGCAACGCACTACCGGACGCAAGGGTATTTGAAGGGTGCCCACAACCTAGGCTAGAAAAAAAATTGAAGCCTCGCACCACGGGTACGACCAGCTGACTATCTATAGGAAGCACAGTCTCAGTGCTCCAAGCAGTTGAAAGAAGGCGCGAGACTATAAATGAGTCTGCAGGAGAGCTACGCAAAAAGGAGGTTCCACATAGGGCCAGTAGGTCAGAAGGGTTGTGTTCGCGTGAAAGGAGCTGTGTTGCTGCGTGGGTAGGCTGGGAAGTGACCGTTGATGTCACTATTCATGAAAAGAGGTCTAATTTAAGGCAGAAAGGAGTGGGTCATGGGTCATTAAGACATGAATTAAGAGCTAGATTCAAGACAATCTGCCACGAAGAAGGTAATAATGACTCAGAAGTGGAGGGAATGGGCAGATTCAAATTGAAATGTTACTATAAAATACCTTTGGGTAGCCTCGAGGCAACACTTGGTTGTTTGAGATTTGAGCCAGTATAGAGCATTGAGCACCAAGCTACCTTGCCACTTGTGAGTACACAACTGAACAAATCCATTGTAGAAACAATGTCGGCTGCGAGGACCAGAGTGTGATTCGCGAAGGTAACCCTAGAACCATGTGTGACCCAAGAAGAGCATGGAGAGGCAGTAGTTGCACCAGAGGTTCCCAAGTCTCACGTACACTACGACCACAGAAAAAAGAAGCCCATGGGCCAGTCTAGGTGTCACCACAAAACCCACGATTTAGTCAATCGACAATGACAGAGAAAGGTAAAGTTGTTGCCGTCAAAATAGAGGAGGAGGAGGACGATTTGCAAGCCCTGATCTCCCAAATTGAAGCATAGGACAATGAGGTGGAGAATGTTTCCCACATACCTTTGGCAATAAAGTTACCCCTCTACATCCCCCCATGGAAAGGGATAACCAAGATACCAGAGGACCTGGAGGCCATAAAGAGTGTGCTCTAGACTCCGCTTCTTCCAAACAAGATAAGGTTTGATGGTCCATTGCTGAGATGGTTGCCGAATATAAATATCAAAGACTGGGACCTTTCAGAAAGCAAGAATTTCCCACAGCTGGCCACAGAGCAACTATTGTAGTAGAAATGGTTACGCGGTTTGGAGAAGGCTAGGTTGCTCAATCTACAGTGGATACCCCACTACCACTGCACGCTCGTCACAATCTTTGTCATTCAGCAGCTACTATGTCTAGTACATGATGGGTATCTCTAGCTGGAGGAGCTGAATCCCATCACAACTGATTTGACTCACTATGTCATAGCGAGCATCAAGGAAAAAGGGTTGCACATCACCACCCAGCTGCTAGCCAGCAAGCTCATGAGGAAATGTCATAGCGAGCATCAAGGAAAAAGGGGTGCACATCACCACCCAGCTGCTAGCCAACAAGCTCATGAGGAAATGCCATGCAGATGAGGTGGCAGCATCTGTAATTACATTGGCGGAGCAGTGTGCAGAGGGGGTCCAGTTCAACTGGGTGCAGTTTCTCTTCGATGAATTTTTGACAAATTGCAGGGAGGCCCAGGAGTAGGGTAAGACCTTCCACTATGTGTGGTTTCCCTTATCCATCTTGTTGGTTGTAGGGGAGCTGCCAGAGGATAGCCAGTTCCCCACCATGGAGAAGAACCTACCCGAAGCCACGAGGTACACCTCACTCTGGGCGACGAAAGATGCGACGAAGGTTCGTGATATCAAGGTGTTTTAGGTGTTCATGGAGGCACACATCTGAACATGGATCAACCGCAGGCCGTGTTTTTCCCCGACAATATATAAAAATTTGCAAAGCACGGCCAAATTCAAGGCAAATATGCATAATTTGTATATATGGGCGCGAAAGGATCTAGCCCAAACATGGGTAAAGCTTTCATTCATTGCAATGAATGACACAATCTTTGAGGTAATGATGGCATGGTCTCTGGAGTGGTGCCCCCCAGACTTGGCAGAACTAGAAAAGATTGCCACACAATAGCGGAAGAAGGAAACCAAGCTACACATTGCGAAGCTGGCAGAGATAAAGCACCAGGAACAGGAAGTGGCCATGCAAAGAGAGGCAGCTGAGGTTGCAGCGATAGTGCAGATGGCAAAAACCACAACCGCACCCACTGAAGAGACAGAGGAAGGTCATGAAATGTCCATGGAGCAGGACATACAGGAGGAGGCTGAGATAGAGGAATGCACAACAAAATCATCCCAACTCAAGAGGCCACGCGGTCAGGAGAAGCTAACTGCACGGAAGAAGACAAAGACAATGAAGACCTCTGAGGGAGCCCTTCTTCACAGTGGTGAACTAGTTCACAATGTCACCAAGGATGCTCTAGAAGAGTTAATGATGGAGAAGACCACTGTGTTGGGGGCACTCAGAGTGTAATTGTAGGCATTACAAGTGCGACCCCCAGAAGTGATGATGCCAACCCTTGTGGAAGGTGCATCCACAGCTGAGTAGATGTTGTGTGGCCACACAATGAACACTTTGGTGTTACCCGAAGGCACCGTCCTAGCAGAGGCTGAAGGTGATGTGAGGGGTTGGAGGTTGAATTTGGCCACTTTTCCCAGAGAAACCCTATACCAACTACAGGATGGGGTAACTGCTGAGCTTCGCCCCAGGGAGGGCCACACTCTCCAAATCTTGAGCGAGCAGAAGGAAAATTTATAACAGCTCAGCCTGCAGCACGACAACTTGGTCACACAAAACCAGGGATTAGAGCACACCATGGAGGAAGCCTGTAGAAGCATCCCAGATTTTTCCATGCTGGCAACACTCCCCACCACAGAAAAGATTCACCAACTGGCAGCTGGAGCTTGCAAGACCCAAGAGGAGGCCGCAAAGGTTCAGTTGGAGATGAACTTGCAGATTTCAGAGCTAAGGCTGAAGGCGTAGCCCTCTACACCCCCAGAAGTCAAAGGGCAGTGCCACCATGCGATTCAATCGGGGTTGGAAGTGATAGAGTGTGTTGTATAGGATTGCACGGGATTGTTGGATCAGTCCCTTCTTATGCTCACCTCACTACAAGAAGACCCAATGCTGCAGTAGTTAGAGACAAAAGCGCAGGGGTTGTAGTAGGCTTATGACAATGTCCAAGGGACTGTGTAGATGGTCGACCTTACTCAGTAATTGGCTAAGATGAAAGAGGCCTAGGCTCTGAAAGAACAGGTGGATGCCACACGCTAGAAAGAAGCAGTGCTTAAACCACGCATCCAGCCTTGGCTCGAGGAAGCATTCACGGTCACCGCCACGATCGAAGGGAAGCTGGGCTAGATGTAGGACACCTATGCGCAAAGGCGAGAGGGTGCCTCTAACAATGAGGCATCAGAGAGTCATGCAAAATTGATACTGTAGACAACAAAGGGATGTGTGGTAGACATCCATGATGCAAAAAAGTTGTTGGATAGACTCTGAGCAAAGATCACCACTCCAGCCAAGTGATTCAAGACGAGTCATGATGATTGTGTTGGGGGCTTATTAGGCAGTGAACCCCCGTATAACGGATTGTTGGGGCTTGTATCCTGAATTTTGGTCAAATGTAATGAAATAACCCACAAAATGTGGGTGCAGAGTGCGAGAGTCTAGGGTAGTCTACCCTAAAATATTGTAATTTAATATAGAATGTGTCTACCTTCCCAAGGTCCAGAGACCATGGGAATGTATAAATAGAGCAAGGCTCTAAGTGTAGAAAGTAGTTTTTTTGAGTTAGTTCTGGATTATTATGGGTTTTTGAAGGCAATATTTGCTCTGAGTCTGTGAGTACGAGTCTTGGGTTGTAGGAGTAGGAAGAGGCTCTACAACTATGTGTGCAAAGGCCTGGTAGAGTCCGCAACTGTGTGCGTAGACCCCTGCAGCTGAGTGCACAAGGTGGAATTGGATTGTACTAGAGTATAAAGTTAATAACATCTAAGTTGATTCTGAAATATTGTGCATCTATTCACAGATCTATATGTTTATGCTTCAGGTATATGTTTATGCATTTCATTACAGTTTATGGTTGCGTGTATTGGTTATAAATGTTGAATAATTGAAAAAGATTACTGGGCCCACAAAATTAAGTCAAATCTATAATAATAACACCGTAAGGGTAAAGGATCTAGATAACACCCCTTCACACTCTATACCGAGCTATGTGAAGGTTAGACCACTACGCGGAGCTGCACAGGTGCATAGGACTAGTTCGTGACCTTTCCATATCTCATAAAGACATCCCTAGGGTGTGGAAACCTGGTTCCAACACCCTCCCATACTACCTCGGGTGAGACTTCAGTCTGTACTTCGCGGACTATTGCCAAAAGGCCCAGTAGTTTCAGGATTTGTTTGGCTAAATCACTTATGAACCTGTTGATGCCCTGAAAATCATTGTATCAACATTGGGGGATAACCACCCGGTCCAGACCTTAATACAACTCCTTTTCCATTTGGGATGGTGGCTCCGACTGGATATAATGGGACCAGTTTCCCAATAATTAAAAAAAGGGGTGGATGAGCAATTGGTTATCTAATCTAATGATAGGCGAATAACTTAATCTATCAGCAAAGAATAAAGAACTATTGCTAATCCCAGGAACTATTATTCTTTGGAAATGTAGTGTTTGATGATCTTTGTCTATTGACAGGCATATAGATAACTCTATCAAATAAACATAGATATTTATTCATTCAAAGATTACTTTATTTAAATAGTTAAGCAAAGTGATTAACACAGTATTGCTACACTTATCATTTATATCATCGATACATACATGATTAGAAGAAAAGCACACTGTAAACATCCAATAGTGGAAGGAATAAAGAATGTTGTTAAAACACATATATATATATATATATATATATATATATATATATATATATATATATATATATATATATATATATATATATATATATATATATATAATATATATATATATATATATATATATATCCGATAATAGCAAGAGCGATCAAATGACAATTCATATAAAAGAAATGAGTTCAAACATAGATAATAGTACCATATGAGCTGCTTATCACTCCCAATATCAATCACTATTTGAAATTCTTCTTTCAACGCAGAAATAATTTCAAACAAAGACAGTAGTGCACATTCGCATAAAAGCTTCTTTGTTAAAATCAGAATGATTGGTCCAGTTTTATAAAAGAATATCCCTAAAGTACAATAGTGCAACTTCAGGTTTTAAGTCATATACAAAACTTTATAACCCTTTCTAAATACATGAAAGGGTCTATAAATACTAAACTAAGCTAACTATCTATGAAACTGAAATCCTACTTAATTGGTATCAATTGATTTTGAATATCTCCTTCACAACAATCTGGCAGTCGGCGGCATGAATCATCATTCAGGCTGTTTGCATTTAAACCTGAGCTGACATATCGCAAGCATTGGCTCCACGTCGGGTGGTCTGTTGAGGCAAGAATTGAGTTGGGTGGCATAGGTGGCATCCTGAATATTGGGAATGATATACCCGATTGCATTTATAAGGCATTTGAGGGCGGCTCTCTAGCTGTGCGGTTTGACTAAAAAGAACCAATAGGTGTCCCATGTCAAACTGTTAATTCCTGCGATTAATCTTCCATTTTTCTCTAGTTCCGGATAACATGACTTCTCCAATGTTTTAGCTGCTGTCAATTTACCTAGAGTACATTGAGAGATCATGTTAGACAAGTAAAGAGTATTATTAACCAATTCAACCAAATTACTAGTGGTTGATTTGCATCTTGAAATTGCTCTCTCTACTTTCATTAACTGGGACTGCCATTTTGTAAATAATATCTCTTTATGCGATTCTAAAATATTTGGTAAATTAGCCACCTGTCCCTGATCGGTATCTTGCCATTCAAGAAAATTGGTTAATGTTTCATCGGCTTTATCCAAGTCTATTCTAGCTTTTTCTGATTTCTCACTTATTGATGTCGTTAAATCGCATAATGGTTCCGCCTGGGTGATTTGTTGACATAAAATATTTATCTGATTTATCAATGCCTTGTTTATCTGTAATGCCTCTACCTTGAATTCATCTATCTGTGGAATTTTCTTTGTTTTCTCTAGCTGGGCTGATAGTTGAGCAATCTGCTCATCTTTTGACTTCATCATTTGTTCATTCGTTGCTTCTAGTTGCGCCAATGCCTCAGATAGATCTTTCTGCTTTTGAACTGCACTGTCATCAATCCTCTGTTTCTCTTCCTGTAGTTGTTTAGTTAATTGGTTATTTATTTGTTGTTGTATTACCAATTGTTGTTCTTTGTGCTCCGTCTTTTGTCGTGCTTCTGATAGTTGCGCTTGCAGTGAAAAGATCTTCTAGTCTTTTGTTTTCAATAAAATGCTTACCTCTGATGCCTTGTCTATTGTTGCTGCCAAATAGGCTCCAGCATATTGTGATAGTTTTGTTAGATCATCAGAGGGGTCAAATTCCTCTTTCCAAAGGACATTGCCCATCATTGTTTGTTCTGGGAATAAGGAAGGTTGATCAATCTTTCTCCTCTTCCTCTGTCGTTTTACCACAACTTTGTGTCTTGGGCTATAGAAGACATCTAAGGGAGGAATTTCTTCTATTTGCAAAATAACCTGATCGGAAGGATCCTTTGGGATTATCTCTACTTCTTTCGAACTAGGTAGGACGTTGGTTTCACCTGGAATCTGTTTTGAAGTTTCCTCTTGTGTATTAGCCTCTTTTGATGTCTCGTCATCTTTAGAGCACTCAAGATTACCGATAATTGAATTGAATTGCTGCCATTCCTGGAGCAATTTCGAGTCAATTTGAGTATTTACATTCACATTTATGCTGCTTTGTTCCTGCTCTTTCGCCTGGGTCTCCTCTTTCCTTTTCATATGCACTTCTTCCTGTTCCTTTGATGTAACAGGAGGTTCCTTAACAAGTCGTTGTTCAGGCTCGCTTGATTTTGTTGTTGGGGTTGTCGCTAACAGATCTAGAGGCAGAGTTTGCAACCTCTGTTCTGTAAGTTTGTTGAATTCAACTAATCCGTCATCTTTGTATTCGATTATAGCCAACGATTTAACTTGGAACATTGACTCGGCTGATGAGAACAGGTCATCAAACTTATCTTCTTTATGTTCAAACTTGGTCAATTTGGCCTGTTCAAGTGCATTATAGGCGACTTTGCGTGGATCAAATCGCCTACTAGGGAGAGTTGCTAGAGTTAATGACTTTATTTTTTTCATATTCTTTCTCTACATGTTTGAAATCATGTAAAGTATAGATACCACATCTCAGGGGAAAAGAGGGCCAGACCTGCTTCTTATTTTTCTTTAGCGTTTGTGTAACCCCTTCGGAGATAATCTGATAGGCTATCTCCCTAGCCAGCAGTTTATCAGGTATGTACAAAGGAAGAACGTGAGGTTTGGCTTGATTGCCGAAAATTCTTATATAATTAAACTTTTCCTCTCCGAACCAACTTCCTATTGATGTCAAATCAATCCATGCTTGGTAAGAAATCTTAGGAGCAGGCTTATTAAAGATAGAATGATGAATGGGTAACATAAAGTCGTTGCAGATTTGGTATAAATGGTGCTTGTAGTAAGTTTTACACAACTTCTGATGGTATATGTGAATGGGCGTGGGGTCTTGCGAAGTCCACCTCCATCGGAGCACAGGGAATTCAGATTTAAAACACAGGATGTCTAGTATATAAGCACTGTAGTAGAATGGGGGAATAAGCCTTTCAGTGATGCGGGATTTAGTTCTAAAATCAAGAACTGCGGTTGCTAGCTTATCAGACAGTATAGTTGCCCAATCCGATATTTCACCATTACATGCCACTTCCATCAAGGGAACCATTTCTATAGTAAAATTAGCAGAATCGTGCAACCCCCACAATCTACACATCATTATCCTAGCATAACAATAAGGAGAGCATAGAGAATCAACCGAGTACTTACCCGAATATTCATGCTTGTGTTTTGCTGGATTTTGCCTCCATTCCCGAATGGGTTCGGATTCAGTTTCGTTCTCATCTCGGAATTTCTCCAGAAATGCCATGTTGTACTTCTTCTCTGGCACAGGTAAATGATACATTTGCCTCAAATCATCAGATTGAAATGAATCGAAGATTCTCCCATATCTGGTGTTAAAGGTTCTGTCTGTGATTGGGATTTCCTCAATTGCCCATCTCACTACATCCGTATATGGGAGAATTTGTTCCCGAGCTGCTATCCGATGAAGGAAAGAGTCGGCTAAGTCCTTTAGAGTAGCATCAGATTTTCAAGTGCTATCTGTTGAGGCTTGTACTACTGTCTTCTCTGATTCTTCGGCTTCAATCAAATTATAGGTACTTTTCCAAGTAGTTTTGCCAAGTCCTAGACATGTAGTATCCGATATCAATCCTTTCTTTTTAGTTCCTGGATCAACGATGAGTTGTCCTGTGGCCGGCGAAGCGGAAGTGATTGCAGTTTTCTTAGAATTCTTCCCCATTCTGCTTGAATTCATTACTTCGGAAGAGTTCTGCACAGGAGTGAAAATGAACATAATACAGAAAATTGATAGTGCAAAACCGAATATGAGCGATATATATTGATCAATGCATGATGAATGATTAACTTAAGGTGGCCACGGATACAATCTATGAAAAGATTTTTAGGCTTACTGTTTCATTAAATGGTCGTTAAGACCTGTCAATCCTTTAAATGCCCATCATATCGATTATTGGCTGAATTATTTGTTGAAGCGTGCCTTGGATGTTTTGGCAGTTGAGTGCAGATGAATGACTGTTTGGAAGATAAGGATTTTAATACGAATTAATCGTAATAACCCTGCTTTAAGATTTCTTTGAAATTCGCGCTTTTGGCTTTATCGTAATCGGGCGTCAGGGAAATCTTAAATCGTTACATTGGTTCCATTTGGAATCCCTGATTGCCGATAGCGATATCACATCGCATCGAGAGTATTAACTGGGCACTTTGAAAAGCATGCATGGTAAATCCCTGATCGCCGATAGCGATATCGCATCACATCGGAGCGAAAGGAATTTTATTATGTCAACTTATTATTGCCGATATCCAATAGCCTATTTCGAGTTGTCACGTCGGAGAAAACCAATGGGTCTTTAAGTTATGCCTCCTTTGTCATTTCGATATGCGATCTTGCGATCGCTTAATCGCAATGATAAAAGATTAAT
>APFE030734297.1:1747-14303 GCA_000404065.3 Pinus taeda
ATAAGGCTTGCCAAGGAGGATAGTATGACTGTTGATGGAGCCATACTAACTGCAGATAGTCATGGTGACAAATTTTAGTGTAACACCACCATTATTTAAATCATCTATCTCAAAATTAAAATCCCTTGATTTTACATCCATTTACCCTTTGGCTTACCGATTCCAATACCGCTATATGCAATCGCATATAAACATTTTTTCATTATGATTTAATTTTATATCATGCTTAATTTACTTGCACGAGGATTTGTTGATCCATGTTGACTTATTTAACAATTAGCACTTCATCCATAGAAATATTTTATTATCTCGTCGAGTTCGTAAAGTTCGTATCTCAATACCACTTGATTGCTTTATTATAAATTCAATTTCCTCAAGCTGGGTAAAAGACACTTTCTTATTACATAATATCATTATTTTAGATTTTGAAACAGTTGGAAACACTACTACCATCATTGTCCATGCGAAACTTAAATGTGAGGTGTTATGTGGAAACGGCTTCTTTTAACGTTATGGGAAGTCCTACTCATGAAATAATGAGTCAAGTACAATCTCTATTAATTGACTTTCACTTCTTTTGTCACTATGTACACAATCCTTCTTAAGGTATCCGTATAAAATTTCTAGCAACATTCCTTCCTGTATCTTCCTCGTTTATTATCATTTGGTCATCATGCAACTTCACACCTTCACATTTTTAAAATATGTAGATCATCATTATGACCATTACCAATCATGTTTCTAGCTATACTCATTAATACTTTTAAAAGAACTTTCTTCTTGATAGAACATCCCTTTATTTCCTCCTACCCGATATTCATAGACATATTTTTCTTTTTCTCCCTGTCTTGATTTCCTACTATTCCATGTCTATTGGTTTCAAAAATGGAAGTTTCTTCACTTCATTCTATTTTATTAAATTGGCTTGAATTTCTCACCTCCAATCATTGTGGTTTTTCCTCCTCTCCTATAACAATGATATATCTTGGAAATGTTGTTACTATTTCCAACTTGGGTAATACCTGATAAATAAATTCATTAAGATAGCTACCGCTATCTTCTCCAATCATTCTATTTATCATACCTTACAGGTTCCTTAAAATAACCTTCATTATTACTCTGATTTTGCAAGTTCATGAGTTGATTGCCAATATTTTCTTCTTTATGTACATCATCCTTAGATAGACCTTATAGTGATACCTTTAAAGTACCCAAGTCATGATTATACCAAACTCTTCCATTATGTTCTAAAATAGGTTGTTTCTTCTTATTGATTTCTTACCTCTGTTGTGATACTTCTTCTCTACCACCTTAACATCTGATCCAAGTTGGCCATAATCACATGAACTATCATTAGCAAGTTCCTCCTTTCCATTTCTCTTTAGACATCTTTATCCACTATATGCAATTAAACTTGAATCATGAAACCTCATGTAACATTATACTCAACATCTAAACTGAAATCCAAGTCTGTACGATTTTCCATTGAGAATATAATAGTAAATGAGCAAATACATGTAATCTGAATGGCAATGGCAGTGCAAAATTAAATTTATTAGAAGATCATATTGAGAGAGTTGTGTTCTTGCAATAATAGACCAGAGAAATGCCAAGCAACTGTTATTGCTAAAGGACAACGAGAACAGCAATCCAACCCAAATAATTAATGAATAGTATGATCAACATTCAAGGAATGTTATCTTTGTGTTTTTAGATCAGATTAAACAATAAAATAATGAACATATGCTAGTGAACAATGATCATCTAAAGGTAATAAGATATCAGAGTTTATCCATTGTGAACTGGAACATATTTCACTATTTTAGAGCACTTTAACTGGTGACAAATTTCAACTTCAATTATCCAAATACATCAAGTGCTATGTAAAATGTGTTGTAAAATGAACCGGTGGTGAGTAGTTACACCAGCATTAAAGATTTGTTAAAAAAAAAAAACATGCCAGCATACCATATCAATATTGCAATCTTTCATAGAATTATACATCCTCAATTATGGGTAGATTATCACCATCCAAGATTACAAGATTATATACTTTTCCAATGAACCGATGAGTCATAACCAAAACTATATACCTTTAATTAAGTGACTCATTTATAATTTTGCTTTGTTATATGTTTGTAATGGAGAGAACTATTGTAGCACTTTTCTTTTTATGAAATAGCATGTAGAAAATGATAAGAGAATGCAAGCACAACCAACTCAAGAAGATGAGATAGTGGTTTTACCATGTAATGAGATTCTAACGAGAGCAGAGAACCAAAGAATCTGTTGTTTATAATGATGCATGAGGAAACCAATGAGGAACTAATGAGTGCACCAACTTATACCAGCCAAACATTTTTAGTTGATCTTCCAAAATAAATGGTAGTACCTCTGGAATTGCAAGTTTCACTTCCATAATTTAATATCCGACCTT
Organism: Pinus taeda; assembly: GCA_000404065.3. Taxonomy (NCBI): domain Eukaryota; kingdom Viridiplantae; phylum Streptophyta; class Pinopsida; order Pinales; family Pinaceae; genus Pinus; species Pinus taeda. The sequence goes on from APFE030734297.1 coordinate 4,185, forward strand.
TGTAATGATTTTAAAGAAATAAGTTGGTTGTATCTAGTTTAACAAGTATATCAATCTACCAAAGCCAAATCAGTTATCAAAATTTAATGAAAAGAAAGTTGATGAATTGTAAAATAAATGATTGATATAGAAACCTTGTATGAGAAATACTATTGTAACTCAATATCAAGATTCATCCCATAAAATAAGACTCAACATACTCAATAATAATTATTATCAGAGTCTAATAATAACAAAGTTAATAAGTTATTATCAGAGTTTATGAATTTAATAAGATATCATAAATTATCAATAATCACAATACTTAAACCATAACTTACCATAAATTATCAACAATCACAATTTTGTAGTATAAAACCATGGAAAACATATCTTAGAGAATTGTCTCAATGTATAATCTAAATTTGAATGATTAAAGCTTAAGAATATTGGTGGCATTATTGTGTTAAAAATGTACTTAAATTTTCAAATAAAATTTATTCATCATTATATGTCACACCAATACAGATTCATAATAAAAATAATTGAAATTTTGGTCTGTAGAGTGAAATATTTAAGTATCTGTTTAAGCAATCATAACTTATGTTAGAAGAATTAAATGGATTGCTTTTAACAAAATAAATCGTTAAACAAATTTATTGAATGTATCTTAAGATTTTTATGGCTATTAAATAATTACTCCCAGGAAATTTAAGAAATCAAACCATCAAAGAAATATTCCACACCATAATAAGAAGAGACACTGCCACCCGACCCAGAACCGGATCGGATGACTGGGAAGGTTATTCCTCGCCAACGCCAAAATAAAATCATTTTATTAATTATATGGCTTGCCTGCAAGCGCACCCGCGAAGGCAACACCATATCGAATCCTTTAAATTACAATACATTTAGCCATATTAATTGCTAAGATAAGACATAATTTGCCTGCATGTGTATAGAAACCCAACCCCCAAATCAACATTTTACATTATGCATCATGCCGACTTGTGAAAGTTAATCGATTGTCTTCGTATTCGGCAATAGAGGTCCCAAGGTTCATCAATATTTTTTTTCTCATTTCATTCTAATAATAAGTTTATTGTCCTTCTATATTGGTGACATATTATAATAAAGTAAATGATTTATATCACTATATTAAATTATTATCTATTACATATACATTTTCTAAAAAATCATCTTTATTAATTACCTATAAAATATATAATATTTACATGTCAACTACCTCTCATTCCATTATCAAATTTAAAATTAATCGTTAGTTAAAGCATATATTACTAAATCAACACTAAATATAGTTTTTTTTTTTTTTTTCCTTCCTAAAAATAAGTTGATTTACTAAATATCATTAAATTTATCTTTTATATAGACCATAAATAATTCAATTTGTTAACCAAAACATAGATCATTTACATGTAAGTGCAATTATAACTAAAGTTTAACTTTACTTTTATTTTGAAAATTACTTAACAATTATAAGTCCTTTCAAAAACATGCCAACACCATTTCTATATAAGTGGAAATTACTTTTTAATTTAAAAACAAATTCCAAAAATACTTGTAATACCGTGCTTCAACATGATGATTGTTTTTAGTTTTATGTATTTATTAGTAAGATGAGTTTTAAAGCATATTTCCGGGAAGGACTGAACATGAGCTCGGTCAAAAACTGCGGTGAAGGGATTGTGTATACATTTTTATACTAATAAATAGAATTTGCCACTATGAAGTAAATGCGGAATCGTTAAAGAGATGATCATGTATTTTACAAAATAAACAAGATGGCAAAATTCTTGGTTATATTTATGTTATTTACACATAACTTTTTCCTGTGAATGTATTTAGATAAGATAACCCAGGGTATTCCAAAACTTACCTACCGCTTTTAATAGGTAAATACCCAAGTAAATTGTCCTAGATATTTTCAGATAAATCAATTACTGAAAAGAAAAACTTTTAAAAGAGGTGATCAACAACTCTACAGAAAATGGAAATATAAAACGAGACTTAGTTACAAAAAAAATTAATAGAATTACTCCATGGAAACCACCAGCTCAAAAATCGTAACGATTGTGTTTATTTAAAAGGAAACCATAGAGAGTTGAATTTAAAAGGAAACATAAATCAAATAAAGGGGAAATCCAGGCCAGACGAGGGTTTCTGAGGGCTGTTTTCATTTTAAAAACTTGTCTGTGAAATGGCCCATTCAGCTGTGGCGTCTGATAACTTAATCTGCAAGACCAGTTTTGCATTGGTTGATTCCAAGCTTTCCTTATTTTCAGCGGTTTTTAGACTGTTCTGTTGGCGACGGTTTGTGAATAATTTGTTTCTCTCGACATTCCTTGGCCTATTTGACTGGTCTAAGCAAATTGATTGGTAATGTTGCTTTCCATAGCGATCCAAAAGTATGGAAATTACATTGTTACAATTTTGGGATATTTGAACTAATTTTAACAGAATCCTAACCATATTTTCAGATTATCAAACCTTGAATTACATGCAATAAGACGAATTTAAATTCTCAAAACAACAGAACAGATAAAAATAAAACTTTACCAAAGCCAGTCCTATATCTTATCCTTGCCAACAAGAACATGACCTGGGCTTAATAGGAAAAAATTGCAAACTTCCTTTCGGCACTTGTAAACTCAAGACACAACGAAATGACATGCATAATTTTTTTGTTTTGATTTGAAAGCAATCTTGGAGCTAGGTTGAAAACAAATAATATTTTGGCTCTATGATTTTAGTATGGTTTCTCTAACCCACGGAAAAATAATAATTTAATTCGCTTCACATATTCTCCTCTGCCCATGGCCCAAAATTTAAATATATTTTTTTCCACATTTTGATACGGGCCTCCAACCCTCGGCCTTACCAAGTTTGGTTGGGTTTGAAACCCCAAAGAATTAAACTAGCCCCAAATCAAATTTGGCACCCACTTTAAATTAATGCGCCATACAAAAAAGAAATTTGCTTGCTCCTTTTACAATCCCCTTAGAATTAACATTAGACTTTGGCCCCTTTTAGAAACATTGGAATAAAATCATACGCCTCTTTTAAATGCTTTATGGCCCTATTTTAGAACAAATGTACCACCACTTTTTAAAAAATTTGCACATGGCACTTCAAGATTAATACTCAAGCTGGTCCTTCTAAAATTTTAACAAATGTTTTCTTGGCGTTACACTGAAAAAATAAATTGGGCCCTTGAAATTTGATTGCTTATGACTTCATAGTTCGCTCCTTTTTCATAAAATTTTAATTAATGGCCCTATTTTTATGAAATAAATTTCTACCACAAAGACACGGCTCGAGAAATAATTTTTTTTGGCATCTCTGATATAGACCCTCAAGTTGGCAGGAACACCACCTCTGATACCATATGTAACAGTCCAAAAATAAATATCTAATTAATTTTTCTAATTAACATTAAATTTAAATCAGAGTGACACTTACTTAGCCCAATAAACATGTAATTAATAAACTAAATTCAACTATGAATAGTGCTTACCTATGGTAGAAGTAGGCTTACCGCAACAAGGTTTTGGGGACGACTCTCCATCCAACCGTAGGCTCAATTGTGCAAGGATTTGCTACAACTAGCCACCCCCGAGCCCTCAATCAACATACTATTGCCAGTGACTCCTATGTCTTGGAACACCATTCTCCCAAACGAATGAAAGATAGAATCTTGGAAAGATGAAATGCCTCCCATCCTCTTCACCATCTAATAAATAGAGCAAACATTGGATGGGAACCACATGCACACACTTCATGTGTCTACACGCGACTTCGATTTTTAGCTTTCTTGTTTTATTTCTTTACTTTTCTTTTGATTTTTAGCTTCCTTGTTTTATTTTCTTCTTTTTGATAGCTTTACTGAATTTTTTATTGTTTTCTTTGTTTTATTTTTATTTATTCTTATTTAGAGCTTTAGTATAGTTATTACTATTTTTTATTTTCATTATTTTTATTTATTTTCTTAAATATCATTTATTATTTAAACATTTATGATTTATGATTTATTATTTATTATTAAGTGATTTATTATTTATTATTTATATTATTTATTAATTATTATTAAGGGGAGGGATATTACACTTTCAACCTGAAAAGAAAATGTATACATGTTTGATTCTATTATGACGTGCAAAAACACTGCAATGAAATGATCTCTGTCAACCTGTAATCCCATAAAAAGCACTGATTAAGTTCATGACTATTTTCCACTTCATGTTTATCAAACTACACTTACAGCTAGGCTGGATTATATGCTTTGGTTTTAAGCAATTTGAGTAAATCAACAATTAGCATATGGCTGAATCCAGTTTCTAGAATTCCTTTAATCAACGGCCTTGAGAACTATGCCTTGGTACCAATGGATCTTGCTACTGATCATACAGAAGTTGGAGGATTGTATACTGAATTTCAAAACTGATGGTTTACTATCTTTTAGCTGTGGAATGCAGCCTGATTCCGCAGCTAACCGGCAATTCCGCAACCATTTTCATACTTTTGTAGGTTATAGGTGTTGAGAGACAAAATGAGCCACATGGGTAGCTCAAAAAATGTCAGTACATGGATGGTGTCCTATCCATTTGATTCAAGTCGATGAAAAAGACCCTGATCAAAGGGAAGTCAAGGTGTGTGTTATCACTAAGTTGCCACACTAAGTCGTTGCATTTCAAGAAAAGAAAAAACAACTTTGAATCAATGAAATGAATAAGTTATTTGTTCACTTTTCTGAAGGTATTGATTAATTTTGCATTGATGCTGAAACATGAATGGCTAACTTTTTATTCAATATTTTTTAGCTAAAGTCCAATTCCATAGCTAAACAACAATTTGTAGTTGAAAAACCTCATTGTTCAAATCAGCCTAACTTTCTCTTACAAAATCAGATTTTGATGATTCAAGTGTCATTGGAAAGATCTCGATAAGATCTATACAATGAGAAATCCATCTTCAGAGTTTGAAACAGTCAATTTTGAAATAAATTGCTAAAAAGAAGCAACATCAACTTGAGACGCTAATTCCAAAACATGTATAAATTCTTTTGATTTTTCCTTTGAGAACTTGTTTCATTAATACAAATTCTTAGTTTTGTGTGTAAATACCATAACTAGAGAGATTGACCATCTTTCTCCTTTGATAATCTTACATTCCATTGCAGAAGAAGTATTAGTTTTTTTGCGGGTTCCAGGAGGAAGGACAAATGACTGCAAGTGAATGGTGTCTCTCTAAGAGACCAATTTGTTTCATAAGAGGATGATCAACAACAAAAAAGAAATATACTGATGCAAAATCAGTTCCAAACACTTGAAAAACTTTCAGATACTATTGTCTCCATCACATCCACTTTCCATTACTTTTTCTCCATTCATAACCCACAAATAAAAGAAAGAGGCTCATTCACATGCTTATTGCCCATTGCCATTTCTGCTCTCCATTACCATCTTCCATTTTCATCTTTCATTTCCTGTCATTTTCATTTCACAAATAAGCCTTGCTTCAATGCAAATTATTGAGTCCATAGTCCTTTGAGTCTAAGTTATTTGTAAAAACACCTTGAGGCTTGCATGCCTTAATGATAAGTCCTCATGTTAACAAACAATGTGAATACAATAATGTCCCTTGTTCATAATATCTTCTAGGTGACTTGACATCGACAAATTCATTCGTAACTAGCAAGATGTGTTTGGGCATCTTGACTCTCATTGCCATCAATGGTGAGAGTTCTCGTGTTGACTAGTGGCATCCATTAATGGCCACTAAGTCAATAATTTCCTGCTATGTTCGACATCAGGACATCTTTTCACATAGTAGAAATTGTGCCAATGAGTTTTGAAGACATGAAGACTATTATTTTCAGCATTTTGGAGCAGATTCAACAAGTTTTAGTAGAAGCAATAAAAAATCATCTTAACTCTTTATCCATGACTCCTCTTGTTCAACCACTTGAAGAAGAATATGATCAGAATTTTGCAGCCACCACACATACAACTCATCCATTCCAAAGGGTAAGTTAAGGTACGTCATATTCTAACTTTTGACCATAGAATTCCATAAAAAGCTAGAATGATATTTGTTGGAAAAACATTTCTCTTCCTCATTTCATAAAATTGCCAATACCATCAATGGGGGGGGGGAATACATTCATATTTATATCTTTCCATGTCCATTTCATATTCAGGAGCCCACATACTTCCAACATATATTAACTATTACATTGTTATTACGAGTATACAATGGCTTTTCAAAAGGTGCTTAAAGGATAAATTGGATACAAACAAAATCATGGTTGTCGCACAAGAACCAACCATCATGCAATCCAATAAAGATATACTTTGCAACAATAATCAAAATATCATTATGCAAAGTTCAAAGATCAAAATAGAATGCAACAAAAAAAATGGTTGTAACACAAGAACCAACCATGTTGCAACTCAAGTAAAACACTTTGTAGAAATATGAAGTTATTAAATGATATCATGCAAAGTTAAGCCAAAGCTCAAGGATCAAAAGAATTAATGTAATATATATTGCATGAGGACATGCAATAGCCTTAGTTGGGGGGATGTTGGGTCTTGAAAATGTCATTCATTTCCATTACACTTTCACTATTATGTCCATTATATCACTTCCATTTCACTACATTCATCTCACATTTATGTTTTTCCAAATTTTATTAATTCTTAGCATTTTTAAGCGAATTTGTGGTTAAAAATTAGAAAATAATGTGCATATGCTTATACCTAACAAGTGGGTTGAGATTGTTGACATGTGTAGGTCAAAATGAGGCTTCTAGAAGACCTTTATGTAGCACCCTAAGGCCAAATTCGAATTTGAGTGGAGAGAATCATGGGAACATGAAGATACGTGTCACATCTCCTAATTGTATTGAAACTCTAAGAAGACGTGTCTTATCAGTTATTATTTTGATTAAGACTCTAGAGGTAGAGGAAGAGATTCATGGACTCTCATTGATGAGATGACTTTTCATCTTTTTGTATAAATAGGAGATCTCTCTCCTTTATTTGTTGGCTTAGATTGACTTTTTAGTTATTTAGCTTGGAATTTGTAGTTCTTCCTTGATGGCTTTGAAAAGCTTTAGAGAGTTTTTGTAATTTTGAAGAATTTGAATAAAGCTTTGATGTTTTCAACATGGAAGGAGATGTGCAGTAGATGTCATGGAGCACATTAGAATGTAAGGTAGAGTAGATTTTGTTTTGAAGTTTTGCTTTGATTTCATTCAAGTATGTCATTTGATTGCTTTCAAGTTTGATAGATTAGACTTTCCATTCATGCAATTTTAATTCATGCAAGTGTGTTCAACTGGTTGATTGTAGATTAATTTTTCTTTATATGTTCTTGTATTTGTTTATTAGTTTTTGCTCGAGCTTTTTAATGTAGTTTTTGTATCAAGTAGTGATCTAAGATTTGCTTCTCTGCTAAACTTTTTAGCTTTTGAATTTCAGTTGTTATGTTTTGATTCTAGTGAGATTTGTTTGCTGCGATTAGCTAGTTTAGATATCAAGTTCTTCATGTTATTTGACGTTATCTCCGGTGCCATAGCTTAACCCAAGAAGTTAATTGGTGAGCTATCGAATTATAAGTGAAGTAATTTGATTTTGCTTTCATTAATCTGCAAGTAGGTAATTTAGATATCAATTCCTCATGTTATTTGACGTTATCCCCGGTGCCATAGCTTAACCCGAGAAATTAATTGGTGAGCTATCGGATTATAAGTGAAGTAGTTTGATTTTGCTTTCATTAATATGCAGGTAAGTAATTTAGATATCAATTCTTCATGTTATTTGACGTTATCTCCGGTGCCATGGCTTAACCTGAAAAGTTAATTGGCGAGTTATCAGATTATAAGTGAAGTAATTTGATTTTGTTTTCATTAATCTGCAATTTTTGGTTTTGAGTGCAGTAGTTTAGATTTTATTTCTCTAATTAGATGGACAACATAGACAATAATTTCATGATCAACACTCATCTTTTGCTTGATTTAAGTAGTTGCATATTTACACTTTTGTTTAAGTACTGATTTTATCAATAGCATGTTTTGAGATCTTTTGAAATGCTGAGTTTTGGAAGTTACCATAAGGGACATAAACCTTGTCTTGAAATCTATATCCATATTTGACCTTTAAAAGTATTCTTAAGACCTTAAAATAGGATTCCCATTTGCATTAGACACTTTAGGAGATCAACAAGAACAAAACCCCAAAACAACATAAACTATAAAACAACGAAGTAAGAAAAAATGTTAACTAAGCACATATGGTGCACTACACTTCATCAGTTTACGATACTTTGATTGATAATTTATGTAGAGCAATTTAAGACGTTAAATTGACTAGACAACATTCAGGGCTAAAAGACTGAGTATGATGGACTTAAGAACCTCAGATTTTGAATGGCTAATAATGCGTTCTGATGGTCAACAAACCTGGTTTCCCAATAGGCAGGTTGAGGCCAGATAATGCCTTTTATGGATGTCACATGCTTTGAAAATGAATGAATGAAAGGTCCTACTAAACTTATAAAAAAAGTAATGATAATTTTATGAATACAAATTAAATATAAACTATAAAATTTAACTTAAATATTTGAATAATTTAAATAAATTAAATATTTGTTTTTAAATTAATTTATAAATATATTCTTATTCAAGTGCCAATGAGTATAGGTTGAGCTAGTGTTTTTGGATGTAAGGAAACATATTAACCAATAATTAGACTTGCCATGGTTTTCCTTGAATAACAATGATGAGTTAACTTGCATCACCTAATGAAAACCAATGATGGTTGTCCCCATTATTGGTTGGACTATTGAATTATAACAAGTTTTGCCACTCATAAAAAAATGTGTGAAATTCAATTTTCATTATTTTTTCTTATTAAATTAGTGTGATATTTAGTTATTAATGACAAGTAAATTACGTAATTATTATAAGAGAACCAAGAACTTAATGATAAATTAAAGAACCTAAAATTCTAAAATATTAAAATTAAAATGAATGTCATTATTAGTATTTAAATGAATTAAAGCGAGGGATAGAGATTCATACATGAGATGTTGTATTGCTAGAATTAATTTGCTTTATTAGAGGAAACCAACTTCCATTGATTTTCATATAACAATCTATTCCTACCCTTCACTCCCACACAAATTAATTTACACCTTATGAATTTCATCTAAAACCATATTAGTATTATAAAAGAGGGAAAAATAAGTGTTACATCAATTCTTGGATGGTGATGTAGGTCTTGAATGAATGGATGAGCCACTGGGCCCAAGATGACTAGATAATTGTAAATTTATAATTTTGGATGAATGAATATTTATTTGACTTAACAAACTTTATAAATAGCCCAATTAATAGAATTAATTTGTTTTATTAGAGAAAACCAACTTCCACTAATCTTCATATAATAACCTATTCCTACCCTTCACTCCTTCCACACAAACTAATTTACACCTTTTGAATTTCATCTAAAACCATATTAGTATTATAAAAGAGGGAAAAAGAAGTGTTACATCAATTCTTGGATTGTTATGCAAGACTTCAATGAATATGTGAGGACTTCAATGAATAGATGAACCACTGGACCAAGATGACTAGATAATTATAAATTTTGTAGAATTGAGGTTTCTGTGATCCATGCCAAATTACGAGAGATTTTTTAGCGTAAATCACATAAAATTTCATTTGTTGACGCGTTTCGAACCAACTAGTTGATTCGAGTTAGTAAACTAATTGGTTCAAAACACGTCGGCAAATGAAATTTTATGTGATTTACGTTAAAGAATCTCTAATAATTATAAATTTATAATTTTTTTGGATAAATAAATGTTTATTTAACTTAACAAACTTTATAGATAGCCCAATTGGTTGAAACTATTTAACCCTCTATCATTGAAATGTAAGTTCAATTCCCTAAAACTCTTTGGCCCTCTGTCCTGAAGTGTGAGTTCAATTCCCCTTGTATCCATGAGGGTTACACCTGTAATTTGGCCTGGCCATCTGTGTGTCCCCCCTTCAAGTGGGCCGGCAGAGCTATTCCGTGGAAATAAATTTGAAATTTAAGAAAAAACAAAAACTAT
>APFE030734302.1:0-11916 GCA_000404065.3 Pinus taeda
CTTCCTCCGTCCGGCCAGGTTTAATGCTGCCATAACTTCTCATGGGAAAACGGTCACGCAGGGTGCTATAACAGTCGATCTCCTCCGCCTGCCGATGCACTGTCTGTGGTTGGCGAATGTTGGAATGGTTAGCGTCTGGCATGTCAAGTCTCTGTGTTCTGTGAGCAATTTGTTAAGGTCTTGGATGAGGGTGTCATGGTTGCGTTTACCAGGATTTAGACCTCGGCCCTCTGTACAAAAGGCCTTGGTCTTTACCCTGGCTTGCTCAAGCTTCATCGACTGCTCGCATCAGCTGGTCCTGGTCTCTGAGCGTAACTTGGTCTCTGAGCGTAACATCCGGCTTCAACATATTTGGGTTCTGAGCATTTCGCCCCGCGCTGCTCTGGATTTTCCTCATCTGCAGATCAGGGTGGTAAGTCTTGATCCTTTCAATTTTGTTATTTCAATTGTTAACCACTTACCTTGTAAGCTTCTGCACTGGCCCACGTCACTATGTGGCGAAGGGAAAATTCAGTTTCTGGGCAGATTGGTGTGCGGTTTGGTTTTAGGATGCCGCGTGAGCGGATGCGCCTCATTAGTCGACAGGGTGGCTCAAGGGGTGGTGCTAGAGGTCGTGCTTCTTCTCCACGATCCTCAGCCTCACTTGGCTCCCCCTCTGAGGAAATCAATTCACCTAGAGCTCAGCGGGGACGAGGCAGAGGGAGAGGGCGGGGAAGGGCAGCGACATGCTCGCTCGGTTCTCACCCATCCACTCTCTTCTAGTTTCCATGTGCCTTGGACAATGCCACCTACTATGTTACAGTCAGGATCGAGAAATGTGAGCACGCAGCCATGCCAAAAGTCCCAGCGGAGCCACGACCACCCTCGCCTGTTCAGAGTTCTCGAATGCAGCCTGCGGAAGAGGGTGCGGTGGCGGGAGCATTGGCGGGAACAAGCGAGCCTGCAAGGAACGATCCCCCCTACACAGATTCAAGTGCCTCTGATCCGTATGCATGTCCCGTGGTGGAGGAGCAACCATCCACCTTCGTGGATGCGTAAGCCTGTTGTTTGGTTGTTTTGGAAACTGCTCTCACAGCCTCAAAATGTCGGCACGATGGTCACTGTGCGCACTGAAGGTTATGAGTCAGTCATGGTTTTGGGTCGATTCTCGTTGAAGTATGTTGTGTCTGTTATGTCTTCTATGTCTGGTATGTCTGGAATCTCCATGTTTGTAAAATTCCCCCTCGCCTCGGCAGGGATTGGAAGCTTTTTGGCATGTAACTAGTTTCATATGGGTTCGGGTCTGGAGTCAGTGGACAGTCTCATCGTTCTACAATTTCTCAGGTTCATGTCTAGTCACAGTAAGCTCAAACTGTTCAGCGGCAGCCATCTTAGCATGGCGGATGTAATATTTTTGTAACTCTTTTTGTATAATATTAGAAGTAGCACAATTTACAAAAAAAAAAAAAACATTAGTGGAAGGAGTAGAAATAGAAATTCTAATTACCTCCTTTGACTTGTCATCCATGTTTTATGTTTTAGATGTTGATGAAGAACTGGATGATGACTCAAGGTAACCACTTTTACCAATTGACACACAAGGAGAACCTTTCATATGCTGACAAAAATCACAAGCATTATTCTCAACATAGGGTCCATATCCTATGTATGGACCATGTCCACAAATTGGTTTCATCTTGGAGGGATTCTTTGCTGCTTCCAGGATGGAACTCTCACCAATTTGTTCCTCCAATACATGCTGCAACTGTAGGCACATTTTCCTTTTTTCCTCCTCCTCAGTTTTAAGCAATCTCCTCGGCTCAACATTTTCCATTTAAGAGACAAATTAATCTCCTCCAACTCTTGGAGTCTTTCACACTTCAATTTCTTTCCTATACTTGCAACTTGGTTAGAACCTGCTCTGATACCACCTGATCTGTAAATTAGAAGGAACACCCTCCTATCAAAAAATGACCATCTTATGACACTTTACAAGTTAAAAAAATGGGTCTTTATAGGTAAGCAAGTTTCATAACCTCTTCAAAATGATAGTTAAGTTTTTTTTTGTTCACATGATTTTAAAAGAGAAACAAATTCACATGCATCTCAAAATTATAAACATGAACAATAGAAACCAACATTTGATCACATATTTTACCCCTCCTTGGCTACATCTTAGGGCCTGCTCCAATAGCTAGACTGATATATTTATTTCAGCAGCAAATGAGTACATACAACTTGTTGAAAGTAGAGTGACTTGTTTTTCCTACAAAGAAACATTCTCCTATAAGGAATTCTCACTCAAAAAAATGGCTCCCTACAACAAGTCATGAAAATGTCAACATAAAAAGGAATCTCACACAATGTCCTTGTACTCCATCAAAAATCAAAAGCATAAGCATGCAACTCCTCCATAAGGAAGAGTTTAAAATGGTTTCTCTCCTTAATACATTGAGAAAAGACTTAAAAGAGTTTCTCTACATAAGTAACAACTACTGCAAATGAAACTGGAAGGCTAGAAAACCTCTAACTAGGCTCTCTCCATGCTCAAATATGCCTCCAAACTGCTTCAAAACTGACTCTACCTCTAGCACTAAAAGACTTGATTCTGCAAAAAGTCCATCATAAAATGCTCAAATCATCAAACTGAGGCTTCCATTGAGTCCAAGACACTCAGAAATCCCCATCTAGGCTCTTCTCGAGCTCAAAAAGGTTAAAAATTGAGCAAGATATTCTTCTATAAGCCCAGCTCTGTTATTTGTCCTGCAAATTGGCAAAACTTGCTAACTGTCCTACAAATTTTCCCTTTACATAGTCTGTCGAGCGACAATTTCACCCAAGATGGTGTGATTCCCACCGGAAAAAGGTGCAATTTTGTTGCCTCTTTAATTTCTCCAATAACCCCTATGCGCAAAATCATGGCCATATGAAGCGCATAAGGTTGAGGGTTGGGGCCAACTGTTGCCCTCGCCAACTTTGGCTCCTTTCCTGTCGGGATAAGGTCACATGTGGCCATATTGTTGGGGGTCGGGGGGCAACTGCCCGCCCCACCGATTAGGCCTCTGCCTGTGGTCACGTCGCATTGATGAGACCAGAGGTTGGGGCTTATCCACCCACGCCCTCTGCCTAGCCCTTCTCTGTCAGTCATATGTGTGCCAAGGAACCTCGGGCTAAGGCCAAGTGCCTTGCCCCTCTGCCATAGATTATCTAAAAATGGAATGTACTTGATAAAGAGTGCAAGGTATCCATTTCCAATAATGTAAATGAGTGCAAAAATACTCCAAGTTTAAATCTACAAATATGTGAACTTCTTATTTCTAATCAAGAGATAGACTGTAGGGGCATTTACTGGATATGTCACCTCTAAAGAGAGGATGAGATCCAGAAGCTACCTGGCCCTCTACAAACTCTGCCTAAAGAAATAAGAAGTAAACATTCAAATTCAATAAAAAATAGACCTTGCTTGAAATTGACATTATGCGGAATTTTAGCTTGAAAGAGGTGTATGTATTTTCTTCTGTTTATGTGTTTTAACTTGATTTGTTTCAGCTGATATTAAACATATATATCAGACATATAAGGCAGCAAATAAACATCACACATAACAACAAATTTAATAAGGAGTTCACCCCAGTCTCGTGGGCTACGTCTCCTGTGAGCTCTAGTCAACTAGTCTTGCCTCTTTGGGATTATGGCTTGAATTCTTTTACAAGTTCCACACTCAACTCCAAAAGGTTATTAACTAAACCTATGGGTTTAGAAAAACCATATACATCCCTATCATGGTTGTCCTCTTTGTGCAGGCAGATCTAGGCTCCCTTAGACTTAATTCCTTCAGTAGGTGCACTAAGCTTCCTTGAGCTTCTTAATGGCACAAACTCCTTCAGAATGCTTCAAATGTCTCTCAAAACCTCCTCTACTATCTCCAGCATATATCTGACATAAACAAATGACTATTCATTTGCTCAACATGAGCACTGCATCCCCAATCTAGGCCTTCTCCCATGGTTGGCTCTTGGCTGCCTGAAATTTCTCTTCAGCATCTCGGACTTTATAAGTCTCCAAATGCTTCTAAAAACACCTTCATTGGATTCAGAAGGTTCCTTACAGTAGAAATAGGCTTTTGTTTCACCTCAAACAAATGAACCTAACCCAACACAGCTCAATCACTAAAATGGCCCTAGTGGCCCTAAAAGCTTCCCTGAAGCTAAACAGTGAGAAGAATGCCTCCACGGGAAAAACAAGTTGTAGATATGGATTCAGAACACTGAATTCATTTAGAATGGACCTTCGTTCCACTTTCAATGGCCGCACACATCCCAATGTAGCTCCCAAATTGATTTGACCCTAGTGGCTCTTGGAACTTCCACGAAGCAAAAACACCTACAAACAACCTCAAATGGTTGTGAAACCTGTGCCAATGGCTTTAGAAGGTCGAAGAGACTCAAAATCAAAAAACAATTCATCCAAAAAGGACTTTCCTAGCCAAAGTCATGGCTCATTTAGTGAACTCCCAGTTTGCCCTAAAAAGACTCCAGTTAACTAAAGTTAGAGGGCCAGTTAGGCTTGCCAAATATGGCAGGACCGCCAAACTTGGTGCCTCTACCAAATCCGCCGCCAAATCCTGTCCTGACTGCCAGATTTAACTATTTGGTGTTAAATCGCATGTGAACGTATTTAAACTGTCGGTTGGGCTCCTTGGATTATGCGTTAGACCGTCGGTTAACTGGTCGTTTGAACTGCGTGTTTAACCCGCACTTACGGGAATGTGACCATGTATAAACTACATGGCGGTGACCGTTACAAACAGCCACATGGTTTTAGAGTTAAGCCCAAGGTCTTCGGGCTGTGGTCACGTGAGCGAGGGCTGGCCCCCTTCGGGCCCCATGCATACACATTTAAAATTAAAATAATATTTAGTTTGCCCATAGTTCAAGTCCGACCCGTATGGTTTGTTGGTAAGGCTTAGTGCTTTTAATGTGCAGATCGTGGGTTTAATCCACGGTAATGCCATATGCTTTTACATGCGCGCCCATCCACTCTGTTGATGGCAGCCTGTTATTGGTTGCCCATAACAAAATATTCTTGGAATATTCTCGAGAATATTCCTTGGAATATTCTCGAGAATATTCCTTGGAATATTCTCGAGAATATTCTAAGGAATATTTTATGGAATATTTTATTTTAATTTTTTTGAAAAAAATTCAAAACTTTAGTGTTATTGGGCAATTCTTTTTTTTTGGCATAACTTCCTCATACAGAGACCATTTTTCGAACCGTTCATGATGCCTGAATCAAGAAGACGAGCTCTATCTTGTCGTTCAGTTTCGAACCAGTTCTGAGCACTTTCAAAATTGAGCATTTTCGACACTTGGTCTCGAGCTCCTTATCAATAGATCTCATCGTCGGTTATATGGTGCACACGTAACTAGAGGTTGGGGCTAGTCCACGACCCCCACTTTGCTTTCATCATGGGCATGTGCGTCGAACATAACCATGGGCCAAGGCCACCGATCGACCTCTCCTCCCAAATGTCGAACACTTCAAACTTAAATATATGTGGTAGCTTATAGTTGTTAAGAAACAACACGTGGCTTGGTGGTAGAAAATTGCACTGTATTGCAGTAGGGCGATGGGTCAAACCTTGCCGAGGTCTTCAAGCCTATATATAAATAATTTAGCCATTCTCGGGGCACCCTCTGATTGGGCCACCTCAGACCTACACGAACCAATCAAAACATGCCAAATACACCTTGTACAATGATGCCACATGTCAGCATGGGATTGACCTATCTGACACCATACCTTGCACATTCAGTTGATGATGTCAGTTATACAGACTGCATAGTTAGCAACCCAATCAACCCTGTTGTTGACTTTTTAAGTTGTTGGTCAGAAACTTCAAAACATCATAACTTCCTCATACAACATCAGATTGAGGAGATTCAAGCGTCATTGGAATCAGGACGAGAAACACTACGATTGATGTTGGTTTTGCTAGATTCTTAGCACTTTCATTTTTGAGCCTATTTTTGATCTTCGGTTCACTGGACAAAGTCATAAAATCTGCAATTTGACTAAGTTTTGACTGACTCTATTTTACTACATGAAAATTCTAATTTTGACCACAAAAGAGGTCGATTTTGACCATAGAGAGAGTTTTTTTTTTGTATTGCAGGAATTCAACTGTAGGTCAAACCATAGGGGTCAACCATAGGTCCAAATTTGACAACAGGGGATAGGTTGACCAAGATAAAAAGTTGACGAAAAGTTGACTATTTTGAAGGCTTGACTAGCATTGACTAAGTTGGAAATTTGATTAGGTTTCACTGGTGAGTAGAATTGGATTTTGGTAGATATTTCTAGAATATTCTTGGAATTGTAAATACCATAACACTCCTTATTTTGGAATAGAATTAACTTTAGGATCATGTGGAGAAAGTTATTTTAGAGTGAGAGGGAGTTAAAGAGAAAGCCAAATATAATATGAATTAAGATAAGGCCAAGAGAATCTTGGTAGAATCCATAAAATATCACTTGATTCCTCATGTCGTTGGATTAAATACTGCCAATGTAGTAAGTGATACTCTAATGAAATTTTATGCATGTAGCAATACCAACAGGAAGTTAGCCTTGAAAAATATTCTTCGCAATATCACAATGACTAGATCATATTATGATGTCTCGTATCTTATGAAAATCTCACAGATCAGAGATGAGCTTGTAGCCATTAGAAACACTATTGAAGATTCAAAGAATTTGTGCACGATCATAACTACCCACATTTGGCGATCTATGGACTAATTGTGTTCAAGAGGAAACAAAATTATTGTCTCGAAATAAATCACAAAATGAAGAAACACAAGCCCTTACAGTTAAGGAAAGGGGAGAAGGAATATTTGTTAAATTTGAAAAAAAGGAATTTGGAAAATTTAACAAGAACAATTCAGGTAGAAGACCCATTTCTTTTCAAGATTAGAAGAAGAAGGACATGTCAAAGGTGAAGTGTTTCACTTGTCAAATTTTTGGACATTGTGCATCCCATATTCCTAAAAGAAAAAGGAAGGAAAAACAACATACATCAACAACCAACATTGATAATGATGATGATGAGTAACCACCTTAGAAGTCAAAGGATTTTTTCCTTTTAGATTTGTCAACAAATTGATAATCCCTTTCAATTCTCAATTGGTTCTTCTAAAATTAACAGGTAAGTACCTTTTTTTCCCTTGATTATTATTATTTTTATCTAGTCAACCTCTCGGCTTTTCATTTTGTATGACCTTGATATTTCCTTCTTACCTCCATTATGAATTTTTCTTGTTTTCCATGACCTTTTGAATGAGGTTTATGGGAAAAAATTATCCATTGTGAAGACTGCCATTACATAGGTGACAACATTAGGAAGTACAAGGTAGGGTTGTGATAAGATGGTTCTCCCGGTAAGAGGGAGTGGACTATGAGAAAATTTATGCTCTAGTCACCAAATGGTTAGATTCTTGAACTTGAACTTAGACTTAACAAAAATGTTTGAGAGGGAAGATTATATAGATTGTTAAGACATCCAGTATCGTGTCTAATGATAAGAAGAGCTTCCGGTTTTGATGGAGCCGATAGACACGCAAAGTGGAAGGATAAACCTTCCAAGATGATGTTATGGGATTGAGATTGTCAAACTAGATGCTTAGAGACAAAAGGTCTCTAGAATCATTGTACCTTCCCTGAGGAGACCATAGCATAAAGACTCGCTAACATGATAAAGGGAGCAACTATAACAAAAGGACTTACTTAAATGACAAATGGAGTAGCTACAACATAAGGACTTGCTTGCGTGACAAAGGGAACAACCGTGGTAGGAGGATTTTCTTCCATGATTGAGGAAGCAACAAAGACTACCACAAGAAGACTCGCTTTAGCGTCAGAGGGAGTTAGCCTTGGAGATTGAAATGAAGGATTTTGGCAGATACACTATTTTTTGGGATTGGAGATTCAGATTTGATGAATCCCACAATGTACAAGAAATTGGTTGGATTTGTGATGTACCTGGTGAACACCAGGCTAGATATTCACTTTAAAGTGAGGACCCTGAACTGATTTATGCTTGAGTTGGGGCATGCGTAGTGGATGGCAACAAATCATTTGCTACTTCTATTATATGGTTGAATGTGGTTTGAGATATGTCTTAGGAGATGAAATGAGGTTGCATGAATATACAAATTTAGGTAGAGGCAAAGTCTATCACAACTAGTATCACAAGTAATAAAGCAGTGCGACTTCAAAAGCCAGAAGGAGATGGCTAGGTCACTTCATTTGAGACATTATATAAAGAAGAGAAATAGAGCTCTAGTACATGTCCACATATGAGCAAATTGTGGATATACTTCAAAGACGAGCTTAGTATGATGTTGAATGTCTCTCTCATTGGAAGGAAAAGATGAGGTATTTGCAGGGCTGGGCAGACCATCTCTTGAAACCATAAAGGAATTTGGGTAGGCCATAAAGGACTTTGACCAAGGGAGATGGATACATTCACCTTTGAAGCTAGAAGGGATTGGCTAGGTCATAAAGCACTTTGACCATAAAGGTGAATGACCCAAAGAAATTATAGGGTACACTCACCTAAGAAGCCATAAGGACTTGGCTGGTTCATAAAGGACTTTGACCAGAGGTGAATGACGCAGGGAAATTATAGGATTAGACAAATATTCACCTAAGAAGCCAAACAGAGTTGACTAGGTCATAAATGACTTTCACCAGAGGAGATAGATGTAATTCACCTTTTAAGCTAGAAGGACTTGGCTAGGTCACAAGGACATTTACTAGAAAAGTGATTGGTCCAAAGGAAAATTCTCTCATGAGAAGCCAGGAGGACTTGATTGGGTCATAAAGGACGTTGACAAGAAAGGTGAATGGTCCAAAGGCAAATTCTCTCCTGAGAGATCAAAAGGACTTGGCTAGGTCATAAAGGACTTTGACCATAGGAGATTGATACATTTGCTTATGGAGCCATAAAGGAATTTGGCCAAAAACCCTAGACACTCATGTACATATTAGGAGTTACATTTACCACTATAGGATGGATTTATTTATGAACATGCATCAACATGGATAACTCATAAAAATTTCTTACGGAGAAGACTTCAACTAAAGGAGAAATTTGTTGCAGCCAAGGAGAATACCTCCTTCGATAAGAGGAAGTGTTGATTTTTGTGTAGCATTTGGAGGTATTCTTGCATGCCAAAAGGCCCCCCAAGTCATCCAAGGAAAATTATGAAAATGAAAAATTAAAATTTGTATTTTTGGGCTTAATGTAGGCCCCAAATGGTAAAGTCGGCCCCACCATGAAAGGTTGTGACCCTTGGTCAAAGTCACCCATTTAACAATTATAAATAAACAAGTTGACTTCCATATTTTTACCAATTTTGATTAACACATTTTCTCTTCTATTTCACACATGCGAAGTCAAGAAGAAGATATGAAGTTCGACCAAGTCATATAAGCTTCCATTTGATTGCGTTTTGACTTACTCTATTTGACTGAGAATATGTCCAAGTTTAATTGTAGGAAAAATCCAAGTTTGACCGTAGAATAAGGTTGAGTTTAACCATAGAGAGAGACTCTTTGACCACAAGAAGTCAATCGCATGTCCAAGTTGACCATAGGGGTCAACCACATGTCCAAATTTCACTGCAGGGGACAGGTTTACCAGGACAAAATGTTGACCAAAATTGACTAATTTGAAGGCTTGACTAGTGTTAACTAAGTTGGAGTTTTTACTGAGGTTGACAAGTGTTTAGTCTTGGATTTTTGCACAAATTTCTAGAATGTTCTTGGAATTTTAAATATTGTCAAATAACACATTTCTTCTAGAAGAAAAAGTTATTGGGTTTTCTCCCAAGTTTGGGTTTCCTGGGGAAAGTTTTGTTGTCTCTACTATGTTTGGCTGTCTCTTTATGAACTTATTGTTTTTGCTACATTATTGTTGATATGTTTCATGTATAATTGCTCAATGATATAAGTGAAATAAGATAATCTGGTTGAAGACCATTATGAAGTAATTATCAAATAAAAAAATTAATTTCTACTATGAATTCCTTGTAGAAAATTCAACAACGAGTGTAATTTTTTCTTTAACGCTCTTGTAGAGGAAGGAAAGGAGGGGGAATTTTCACCTTCCTCCTCTTTATCCATTTTCATAGATGAATCTTCTTTTTTATAACTCGATCATTAACTTGTGAAGATTTTGAAGTAACCTTTACAAGAATCACATCTACTTTTGGAAGATCTATGTTATCTAATTGCATTGGAACAGATGATGATCTGTCGCAATTGAGATCTTAAACATCTTCAACATCATAATTGGGATATTTAACTTCATATATATCTTGAAGTGAATGTAGAGCTCCAATTTTGTTATTTGAAAGAGGAGGTTGACAAGATTCAGGCTTGCAGGAAGGTTGAGGCCTATTAGTAGACTGAGATCCCCTTGACCCTCATTCTTTTTCTTTCTAAGGACTTGTTTGAAATCATGCTTATCGATGTTATGAGAAGTTGGGGCCAACTTAGAAGATGAATGATCTTTGATGTAACACAAGTTTTTGCAAAGTGTTGATACTCATAACAAATGTTACATTTGAAGGGAGCTTGCTCATAATCAAGAGATTGAAGGTGACTTCAACCCTCAATTTTGAGCATAATTTCTTTGGGAAATCATTTGTCAAAATCAATTTCCACACAAATTCTTATCATAACAGGGAATATCACCTTTAGGTTATGCACGGGTTATATATTTACCTAATTGATTTCCAATTGCATTGAAAGTATCATCACCCATAAGAAAATGGGGAGGAGAGGAAGTCTAACCCAAACATAGACATAAAAATTTCCCATATTCATATTGAAGTCAAGGGTCAAGTGAATTAGGAATAACCTCTTGGAACCCATGAAGTAAGGGCTAGATCTAAAGATATAGTCCCTAGCTTCTTTGCTATAAAAAAATAAAAATATAAAACCCTTGCCACAATAAAACATGGCGATATGATCTAAATCCCCCCAATTCTTAGTAGTATATTTAGAAACAAAGTTTGGATTACCAAAGCCCAATGGAATTTCTTATTAATCCTTTTTCCTTCAAAAAGTTAATGCTTTTATTTGCTAGAGTGGACCCTAAATTCACTCGGGGTACGACATCCTCCTTTTTGGCATACCTTCAATTTTTAGAGATGAACTTGCCTTAAAAAGAAGACCTAGAGAGGCAATCTACATTAGAGGAAGGAGGAACACCCATTATGAAACCAACGTTCAAAAGAGACAAATTGCTTGTAAAGGGGCCCCTTGCATAACAAAAAACGACCTTCAAGAGGGACAAGTTGTGCATAGGGAAAAAGGCCCCTCACAACGAAGAAAGTGCAAAGGGACAATACAAAACCCCCCATTCTAAGAAGACTTCACATTAGCAGTAATGGATCTACAAAAAAATTAGATCATGGTAGAGACGAGGTAGTAAGGATATGTAGTGTATGGCTTCTCGAATAGGAATGATGCAGTGACAATTGGGGAAACCCTAGTCGTGGCAAGAGCTTAGCCTTTGCCTCTATCCCAAACCCACCCTCTCTTGGACTTCACCTAACACACTTATTACACTTTAAAAAAATTTAACCTCTAATAATGAAGATTTACTTCTTTTATTTTCAAAATGTCTATGTTTCTCACCTATAATGGAATAATCATTAAAGTAGAAGTCATTATAAATAACTTCTACCCATTATGAAGTCTACCCATCATGAAGTCTGATCCAGATTTAAATAGGAATGCAACAAATTAGCTGTCCATCATCGCGTTCTGTTGTCGCTCGAGGGCTTCTTCGAGCAAGATTTTGATGGGATCTCCTGCCCCCTCGTCTTTCTTCTCGTCCGCCATGGGAGGCCGTCGGGATTT